>UZAF01020498.1:3367-13929 GCA_900617895.1 Haemonchus placei | reverse complement strand
TGTGCCGGAGAAAAACATCGAAAGTGCAATCACTCACAAAAAAGTTGTTATAAGGAGTCATGAGCAATGGTAGGATTGCTTCACCCCAACGAATAGAACGATTACGTCTTGGACAGAAACATTGGAAGCGCAATTACTCCCAAAAAAGAATGTTATAAAAGCAGCAAAATGGTGCTTATTGAGGGAGTCACGGGTAATGGTGGGATACCGATGCTTACGTCGGTACCACGCAAAAATTGACAAAAACGGGTTTCTGAAGAGCATACTGATGGACTTACTAGGGCATTGGTCCGACCCCGCTTCTTGGAAGGATCCGTGATCCTTCTAGCAGAAAAGTAGACTAGCCCACAGAACCAAGCTGATCTAAGAAGGATGACGGCGCCAGCTGCTCGATTTCATTACCACTGAAGGATGGCCATCCTGCTCTCGAAGTCTTCACCTGCTTAACTTCGCTGAGAGGTTTCTGATCAGAAGGGAACGTGTCGGGTTTGCCATTCTAGTATGGATCACTTGAAAGCAAAACTCAAGAATGGGTGGGAGGAAATTGTGGAGGGTGCCTACGTGTAACATACGGGAATTTCCACAACAAGCTTCGAGTGATTGTAGTTTGTTGTTGCACATAATGCAAGTAAAGGTTCTCCAGATACCATTATTGTTCCCAACTTAGCGTTTAATTCATTCAACGAATAGGCGCTCATGAATGCTGAATCGAACCTTCTGTAAAGTAAGCCCATTTATGATATCGATTTTTCACAGAACTTTGTTGACAGGTGTCCATACCGCTGGTCTTCGACTCCACTGCTGAAGAAGTTGGAAGAATCGGCAACTATCATAAATTTTTTTTTCAAAAGTCCTCATTACTGATTCCGCTGTTTGCTCACCCCTTGTTCCCATGATAGAGCAATTCTTTGATTTCCCTAGAGACACATTCTCGGTGGCAAGGAGCTGTATGTAAACAGCAAATCATTGTGAAAAATGGATTTTCTCCGAATACACATTTTTTCGAAAGGCGCCTCGGCAAACTGCCGTAGTAATGTTTGAATACCACGCTATTTTGGTCAGACTTATCTTAGATAATGTTGGGCAGAACAGAAGTTATTATGGTGATTTTCCGAGAAAGTGGCGGAATTCGTAGCTAACTCCAAATCAGACACATTGCAAGTGTTCTTTCCATTTGAAGAAGAGCTTTGATACTCCGCCCTGTCAAGGCAATCGCTTCATCCTTCCTGACCCTATTTGAGTAGGTAGGCTTGTTGACGAACAAGTAGCCTACCACTGGGATACAGGGCTCGGGGTCGAACTGGTCTACCTGTTCTTATCATTGTATTTTACTACGACATCTTTTCGGCTTTGTAGACCTCACGTCCTTTGCCTTATTCAGAGGTGGATCATTTACCAGGGAATAAGACTGGCGAATATCTGTTGCTCAGTATGCCCCCACTACCTAGCCATCCGTCATCTCCATTCTCGGACGTGCAGTCTTTCCGAGGTGTATCCGGCCAGTTTATGTGGACAATGTGTTTATCCTACTCGCCTCTTTCGGAAAAAATTCAAATTGCAGCAAAAAANAAAAAAGCCCCAATTCGGTGTGATTTGTTTACGAAAATGCTGACACTATGTTTCTGTGTTCGAAAGAAAGAAAGGCAGCCAGGGGATATCATCAAGAACTTCAAGGAAAATATTCCAAGATCGGGTTTCTTCCGGATAGAAAAAAGTGTCTGAAATACGGAGCCAGTGAACTTTCCTACGTCTAAACGATTGCAAGCAAGCAAGTCTTAAGATACGCTCGAAGAAGTTGAATGTGGTTATCACGGAGGGATCAGATTTCGTGTGAAGGTGTGAATCTGATCGGGAAGTGAGTATGGTCATTGTGAAAACAGATAAGTAAACTTCTTCGTAAAATCCTTATAGAAGAGAATGTGTGATCAAATAGAATTCAGAGAAATCTCTTCGGCACTACTGAACGGCGAATCTTTCTGGTGAGAAGAATATACTATTTCTCTCTTATGGACTACTCCTCGTGCTTTCTGAGTTCCCATACACATAAGCGGCTCACTTTTTTACTTGCCCTTTGGGACGGGAGCGGTTTTATTGCATTCCTTTTTTTCAGATGGTACAAACACCCTCTGGAATGACGTCTTCAACAAATTTCATACAAGTTCAACAACTCCATTTTGCTTGGGGCTGATCATTGAATGCCTGCGGTGAATACAAGTTTGACTTGGCCACCAACGGAACGAATATTCTTTTTTTCTTGTAACCCGCCCTTCATAATTGAAACTACTGTAGTCGGCAGTGTTTTGCAGATGTTGTGCTCAGAGTAATAGGCAGAAAACGTCAGTTTGCACTCTGGTGCCTATTAGGTTCGAAAGCAGCATCTAGGACGGAAAAAAGTTTCTGCAAATTAAACTGGTAATGTCACAGCACCATATTGAGTTGACGTTCACAGTATATAGAAAAACTATGCCCTTTTATAATGCAATTAGCAAATGGGAATTGTTTTTATAGTGCTTTTCTACTCTCTTCAACTTCCACCACTTCACGTTCTCTGAATCTAGAGATTAAATCCCCAGATATTTCCCATAAAACGCTCATGAAGGAAGGGCGACTTTGTTCATATGAAGCGATACGTTCGGATATGCTTGCATTTCATACCTGTTTGCCCTCATATTTGTCCCTCCAGTGTCCTATTTGAGCCAGTCGATGTACACAGCACGTTCACTCTCACCTAAACATCCAGCACCTACCGTCAGAAATTCGGAAGCCACGGCCAATCTGCGTCCTGCCATTCCCAGTATGCAACACTCTCAGTGACAAGTTCGATTCCACCTGCGTCGACTCTCCGTCGTGAAAATTTCTTTGGTGATTCGATGAGAATTCCAATTCCAGAAGATCTTCTCGTCCCCCTCTCCCCGTCCCCCTTCCTTAAAGCTCTAGAAACAAAGTTTTAGGCTTTCTGATAGTTTTTCTATTGGGTATTCGAAATCCGTCGTGCTACGGAACTCATTTCTCCTGAGAACTACGATTCCTGTTAAGCTTATGATCTAATTATAGCTTATCACTATAAAGACTTTTTAGGCCAACTTTTCAGGCCTCTTCTAGGCTATTCATGCAAATTGGTCACGTCGAAAATTCCACTCCTTGACTTTGCAGAAGGGGCCATTTGCAGAAAGTTTGCGCGCTTCCTCGTGGAAATTCCAGGGATTCGTCAAGAGGTCAAGAAAAAAAAAACCTCGCATGAAATCATTTCAATGCAAAAGCAGCTTGCATCTCCCTCTCTCTCGGGTTGCCCTGCGTGCAGTCTTGACTAGTTTTGAGAGCGGTTTTCTAGAATGTTGAATCCTTCCTTTACTCTTCGCTGATCATAACCATAGAACGAATGACGCGATTTGAGGACTAGTGTCTTCAGAATAAGGTCCTTTCAAGTTCAAGATGCTCGATCCGGGGATGCGTTCTCACATTCGACTTCCATTCGCAACTGTAGTGTCTTTGAAGTGTATGGGGTCTATGCAATGCTTGCGGTGGCCAGCCAACGTACAAGTCAGTGCTTTTATCCTTTCAAACGATTCTGGTACCAATCAACCGCCCCTCAGGAGGGTTTTTAGGCCTAGTCGGTTACCGATCTGTCATTCCATCTTCGAACCATGTACAAGATAACGTTCTCTCATGCACTCTCAACACAACCTGCCCACTCAAATTACTCTTCGTCTACAACTACATAGGTCATAAATACATAATATTGAGGCATTTTTCATCAGCTTCGTCATTCTTTAAAATTTTGGTTTCTCTACCATCATTCATGTATCAATTAAGAAATGCATGAGAAGCTCTGAAACTGCTTATACACGTATATTCTGACAAATTGTCGCAACAGAATTTGGTAAAAATTAAGTTGGAGGAAGCCACCACACCATGCTCCGCCTCTCTTGCAGGTTGCTAGAGCCACAGGGTAGTAGGTCTGTAACGATGTTGAGAAATGGTTGCGATCCAGGGCGAGAGAACAAGTGGCACCTTCCAAAAAATTTTTCAATCAAAGCCTACACTTTTCTGATTTTGACTCGCAATGAAGTCTTATAAGACCCACAGATAGAAGTTCGGGCTTGTGAGACACCGTAGCCTTTTATAATCGAAGATATTATATTTTTTCTTGACAACAGTCTACTGAAAAAAAGAGAAGAGTTCTACCTCTCCCACATGGAAAGTGTAGACCCAGATATTATTGCTGCTGTTCACTTCCATAAAATAATAAAAGTCGTTTGTCGTCAACCTCGTTTCTAGGGTGCACCCCCATTGGACTCTCCTACAGAAATGTAAAGGTCCGGTTATGCCACTGCCACTTCTGATTGCATATGCCATCATTTCAATCGTTATAATAAGAAGAAATAAAATATTCACTGGTCACCTCTGCTCTGATAGTCATAAAGTCGTGATATCATTACAACATGCTTAGTCTCATTTACCACCACTGGCAATTATCCATCTGTTCAGTCACCCTATATCATCTTATCATCAAGTACAGTGCAGTATCGTTCTTGATCATTTATAGCTCTCGGCAATTCTCTTGTTTCTTCCCAACGATTCGATAGGGTGACGTTATCACTACCTCTTCTCTGGGTTGTTTTGGTTAGATTGTCGGAAAAGTCTGCCTTTTTTCATTTACACGTTGTGGAATCTTTGAAGATTGCTTTAGAAGGTTCATTGCGGAACATGTNAAGTGCAAGTCAATGCGGTCTCTACACCGTATCTGCCGTAGCATTTCGCAACGGTTATGGCTGAAAAATCGTCTTGACTCAAAGCAATTTGGACTAGTCCTACTTTGTAAATTCAGAAAAAAACGTCAATCCAGATGGTGCGACCAGGAAAATAATGATGTGATGGGACCCTTCATTATCTCTTACAGCACAACAAGACATTGGTACCACAAGTTCAAAATGGCCACTTTGGCTAGAACGGAAAACCACGATCTGGGAGAGCTCAACGACTACCACCTTCTAAAGCTGGTCGAAGAGGACTCCGTGTGTAGGACAGGAGCTCAATAGCCATTACGACACACTTGCTGCCCATCTGCATCGCCTCGGAAAGACATGGAGATATGGAGTATGGATAAATTGTGAGTTAGGTGGTCATCACTTCCGAATGGGGACAGATCTATGCTCGAACTTGTTGACTTTCCGCCGTACCTTAGCATGGTTGGAGGACTTAATCACCAGCGACAAGAGGTGCGCACTCTGCGTAAACCGCACGGGGAAACTCCAGTAGCTTGGACGCGTAGAGCATGGAATCCCGACTCCCAGACTACAGCTCAGACCTAGGAAGGCAATGCTTTTCGTTTGGAGCCATTCGAAAGGATCGTTCACTGGGACTTGCTGCCAACAAACTCCATTGTCAGCACCGAAGCGTAGTTATTTAGATGGATCGTGTTGCTGCCGCTCTATTAAAGAAACAAGTTCCGCTACAATGCTCGGACGCACATTGTGAAGGAGACCCAGATGCAACGACAAAGCTTAGGTTGGCACGCTCTCACCCACCCACCCTATTCAACAGAAATGGCTCCAACAGAGTATCACCTGTTCCTGTCGCAATTAAACTACTTCATAAATACAAATTTCGATAATGTGAATCAACTCGAAACAGGCATCGGAGAGTTCTTCTCCCCGGAACCTCAGGGATCAAAAGAGATCCACAAGTTGCCTAATAAATAGCAATACCTTATCGATAATGACGGTGCATATATTTGCTGGTTATTAGTTGTTGTGATGGAAGAAGTAAATTTGAAAAAAATGGAAAATGTGCAAAGGCTCTCCCAAAACTTATATCAACACCCTTTGTTACCTTCGACACCTTACATGTAACTATTCGCCTGGAATTTATCAGTTCTTATCATTACTTATTGATTGGCTTCACCGTCGCATATCCGGCATCTGTAACGTCACACCTTTTTTTATCTTGATGATTTCATTCCATATGTCATTTTGTCAGGCTGCTTTAGCGAAATTGTCATTATCGACCACCAATTAGCCAAGGGATTTCCTTCAATGTGTTTCCTTTTCGATCAATTTTCCTCTACATCATGATATTCCTTTTATCAGTTTAATACTATTAATTTATTAACGTTCTGTGTTAT
This sequence comes from Haemonchus placei, assembly GCA_900617895.1. Classification (NCBI taxonomy): domain Eukaryota; kingdom Metazoa; phylum Nematoda; class Chromadorea; order Rhabditida; family Trichostrongylidae; genus Haemonchus; species Haemonchus placei. The sequence continues at coordinate 7,805 of UZAF01020498.1, read as the reverse complement.
GACATGCCCTAGTATTTTTCTTACACATCGGGTGTTCCATTTTGTTTTTTAGATGAGAACCTGATTAACTCCCTTTTTTGAAGTATATTCAATTGACCTGTGACATTCAGCAATCACTTGCAAGCTCTGCTCCACCTTCGTCACACCTATTTGTTTTGTTTATTTATTAGCTCAATTTAATCGCAACCAATACTTTCTGTGTAGACTACCGGAACTCAAAAGTGAGAAGAGGTTTCGATTAAAGTCTTAGTCCACTGTAAACTTGAGGTGCCCCTTCTTAGACAAAAACCGGAAGTGTGAGTGGGAATAGCTCATTGGTAGTGAAGAAAGCGAGAGAATTCGCCGATTTCGAGAAAAATAGGGCTCCTTCAAGATAGGGATAATAGAAGTGGAAATAACATGGAAGGGGTGTTTGGACGAGATTCAGTTGTTGCAAAGAACGGACTACATGAAGTCAGAACTATACCGAACTGTCTTCCACTGTCGCTATGGATCATGGCAAGTTGCTTGAGCCTCCTGCATGGGTTCCTTCGTGAATAGTGCGGCCTCTGCTGTGCCGGTAAAACTCGTCCGAGGATACACACAGTACAATGTTCAAGCCTTTATAACGCTCTATCTAGGTCGTTTTAAGGTATGACAGCGCCACATACGGCATACGGGAGTCCTACACATTCATTCTAGCGGGGTATCTCAAAAGTCATTTTTGTCGTGGACTGTGCCTTTATACTCCCCTGGCTGATCGATTCCTGCCAACTCTTTTTATTTTTGCGATTGCGCTGCTGTTACTGACATCCATCCCGGTTTTCAGGGCGATTTCTTAAAGAGTTTCATTTTGTTACCAGACAGAAGTGCTTTTGACACTTTCTCACTGCACGGCACACTTCCACACTGCACTAAATCTTCGGAGCCATTTTCGAAAACGTACGAGTCATTCTGTTCCACAACTTCCGTATAAGCCTGAGTGGATAAGTGCAGATTGAGGCGAATTATTATTATTAAGTTTGACTCAAAAAACTCTATTTGATTTCAATAGCTGCTTCCTTCAAAGCATGTGTTTACCTAGCAGAAAGAGTTTTTCGAATTTATTGAGTACGGGGAAACAGCGTTTTCTTAAGTATATTCTTTTGGTAGATTACTTCGATAATTTTGTTTTGGGAGTAGGGTGGTGGTGATTTCGCTAATGAGTATAGCAAATTTCATTAGCTTCTTCATACGCATCATTTCGAACAAGAATTTAGTGGGATCGGAAACCAACTGGTAAATGCCAAGCCGTAATCGACATTCTTCTTCTACCCCCTAGCATTAATTCCTCGCCCTTACAGGATCCCCTATTTTTGTCTGCTATCATCAGTTCCTTCTATCTACAGCATCTTCTGCCTTTACTTCAGCATCGACGATGTCCATCTTGATTACATGCCGTCATCTCTTTTTCGGAAGTCCTCGTTGTCGCTTCCCTTGAACCTCGAACTCCAATACCTCCCTTGTTGGATAATACGGTAACTGTCTCAGGTGTCCTTACCATCGTAGACGCTGTTCTAACCATTATCGACGGTATCGCTCGCTAATCTCAACTCGTTCGATCACCGGCGGGGTGAAGGCAGATCTGAGTTTCTTCTTCCATAATTTTATTATTTTTAACTAGTACAAACTAGGGAAAATGGGAAAAGATCGAAATAAATATGAAATTTCGGGAAACAGGCTGGAACGGTAACGTCAAGGGCAGAAGTGGCTTGCAAAAATATTCCAAAATCAAACTTCTTGAAAGATAGGGAAATATGAAATGAACATTTCAGTCGGCAAAAGACCAAAGCCAAATATCAAATGAAATTAGGATTGCATGGAAATTAGTATTTGATTTTATTTTTCATGCTATTAGTTGTATTTACTCAGCCACGCTTTCTTTGGAATCATCTCATTGTTAGATCCATTTCAATCACCTCTATCACCTGCCGCCCCATTGATCATCGATTTGTTCGAACGGATGCCAGAACATCGCCGTTCGTCCCCATCGCGAGACGGTGTAGTCCGATGGACCCTCTTCGCTCGAGCGACACCAGAAAACCACTCTTTTTGCTTAGAGTTTTCGTGAAAAAGTCCGAATCCATTCAGCTTCTACCCGTCCAGGTATTCTTTTGACCTCCCAAGGTATCATCTATTCCATTAGATTTAGGAAATGTTTGTGTTTTTGTTTGTTTTGTGTTTTGATGGTTGTTTTTGGAGTCTCTGGTTTTTTTCTTGCAACTTATACTACGTATTACTATCAACAGTTGAGCACATGAATCGACCACCCACAAACATGTGGCTTCGCCGTTCGCCCAAACTCATTTCTTGGGGAGTTGCTTTATTGGGAAGACCTGAATTAGGTATGAAAACGCTTTTGCAGACATGGTAGCACTTTTTTTGAACCATCGATAATGAGCTGTCATTGTCCTGAACCAGAGAGCTGTCATTGTCCTGAACTAGACTCAATGTCCGCTTTTGAAAGACAACTTCATTTCTGCCAACCTTTTCCACTTCTAGCCTGTAGGCTGGAGGTTCCGTTTTATCTAAGGGATACGTCTCTAATTTTACTTTTTAAAGAAATACTTTTGTGAATTCATTAAAAGCAGATAAAATAGCCACCCTTACTGGCTGGGCACATTTTTTAGCTTTTTCCCATAAGCACTCCATCGTGGACCAACGGTGTGTCACAACATCCTATCCATCTTTCCTGCCCGTTGTCGTGAATTTCACATTTCCCCAAGGCGAATTCCTGAAAGCCCTGTTTGATGAATCACGCAGAGCAGCTACTGAAAATGATTTACGGCTTGTGCTTCATTACAAAATTGCCTTTGTTTTACAACAAAGGCAATTGCTGCCGACCCATTTATTCAATACATATTCAATGTTCGTGTTGTAGCGCACTATCCCGAGTGAAAGCGCATGCGGGAAAGTCTGGAAACACTTTGTAACAATCCACTTCAACCGTCAATGCAATCAGGCATCTGCAGTAGTTCACCACTAAAATAAGTCCTGAGGCCTAAAAGACTTACTTTAGTAGTTCCAAAGTGGTCTAGTTCACTACCAGTTCGAAAAATTCACTGAAATGTTTGATTGAAGCGCGCAATTTGCTGTCTGGTATGAATAATTGCAGGGCACTTACAACCGATTATATCGCGAAATCGCTAGGCGCGCGAGCGCGCGTGTGTGAGAATCCGAGTACAAACCCCCAAAATTGCTATGAAAAACCGACTTCACCTTCTCCTGCCTTAAATCGGAATTTTCTGCCTGAAAACCATTTGTCGAGTAACCCACTGAATTCTACGGGCAGGGAATGAATGAACCTGGGCAATTGATCTTGATAACAAATTTAACCTTTCCCGAGTGCTCTACTCTGAAATCACCAGAAATAGAATAAAACCCATGAGGATTCTGGCGCGATCAAAGGAGATAACTGGTCATGGAGAGAGGGTGATTCGGATTTGAAAATATAGTAGACAGCGCTTCATTTCCTAAGGTTTTCATAACCGTATTTTTGTAGCACTCCAACCGCGAAAAGTTGATTTTACCAAATGCCTTGCTCTGTTTGGTCTCTGCTGAAGCTAACACACTCAAATGTTGTCATTCATATTTTGATAAAAAAAGCTATCCCAGTAGGATTAATCAGCTGCAGTAGCTCCATCCAGCACACTGAAAGAAAAACCTAATGTAATCACAGTTTCCAGGATAGTATTCATAATAGAGATCGGGTGAATCTTTTTCTGGTCGTGAACTCCTCGAACTCGAGTCACTAATTCCGTCTTCTTATTGAGCTCTGAGTCTGCGAAATTGTGTCATCCACCTTCCCTATCCAATACGTCGCATTCTCTTTGTGATGCCTTCCATCTCGTTCCATAGTTACCAATCGAAACTTCAAAACTTCCTCCTCATCCCTTCACTCTCTTTTTATGACTAGAGCCGTTTTCTCACGGTTTCGGAAGCTGAATGTTATGTCACTTTTACCAACAAAAGCGGCCACTGTCACGTATAACTCTACCTTCCAGACATGTATCCATTCTGGCATAGTACACGATTTCGTTACGAAGGCCAGCAGTATGGCAGAACTTTGATGCGTCGAGCCTCTTTTCCATTCAATTTTTGGAAATCGTTCTCCTTTCAGATTGTGTCTGAACATTTCCCTTAAATAGGCCAGGAGTAATTATTCAAAGCGAGTATTTGTTTCAAAGTTGTGGGAACAAATCAGTTCTTTTTCAACTACGTTGTGCTCGTAGTACAGAACCCGTGTTTTCCGAAGAGTAAACAGTCACAGTCATGCCCNTAGCGTTCCAGTCGCGAAAAGTTGATTTTACCAAATGCTTTGCTCTGTTTGATCTCTGCTAAAGCTAACACACTCAAATGTTGTCATTCATATTTTAATAAAAAAAGCTATCCCAGTAGGATTAATCAGCTGCAGTAGCTC
>UZAF01020497.1:0-13897 GCA_900617895.1 Haemonchus placei | reverse complement strand
CTTATAGATGCTCCCCCCTCCCTTTCAGAGCTTAGGAACCATTCGAAGGCGTCGAACTAGCGAGCATGGCTGAATAGGCTCTTCCGCTGAACACGGAGAAGCGAATGATATGAAGATGAATCAGGTGTTGCCTGCAGGGCGATTACGTATTCAGAAGAACATGCATGTATTGCAATCGCAAGGATCAACTTCGTCCGCTCTTCCTAGACACTTTTTAATCCGTTGAAAACAGCCCGAGAAGACGAAGCCGTCGTTCTAGCTGCTCCTCCATTACCTCCCTATCCACTGTTTTTGGTATGGCTTTCTTCCTTCCAGACCAGGCCGTAGTACATCGTTCGTGACCTATAAACATTGTCTGAATGTAAACAACCATAACTTTGTTACACGCCAAAGGATTGAAGTCCATGTGTGGCCATGAACTTTACCAGGAGAACTACCTGACACGTAGACACGAGCACCAAAGGCAGTTCAAGGGCCATAGTCGATAGGACGAGTTCATTAGACACTGTGGCCCTGGTGGGAGGGGTCCTGTGGGTGTTGCATAAAAACCATGAGGAGGGTTGAACCGAAGCTTCCTTAGGTGGCTTTTCTTAGATGAGATGTATCAGCTGTGTATCCAACGGCTCAAGGACGGCACTGTTATCTAATTATCTTAAGAGGGATAAAGGTTTGGCGGTTCTAAGCGGCCCATATTACGGGCCGAGTCGATGAAGCCCATAGGTCATTCCTTTTCTTTACCCCCGATTGCCCTCCGTCGAAGTTCATGAAATTTATGCGATTCCAGGTAGCACCGGAGTGCTATAAATAGCGGCTTTACGAGAACACGCAAAGGGTCGATTTAAGTGCGATTTATTCCCATTCCAAGACGTGTTCAAGCAGAAACCCTCGCTAGTTTGATAACCAGCGTTTTTGATCCACTAAAGAAGAAAATCTTCACCTATCATGTACTATCTTCCATTCTAGTCGCCAAAGAATATGGAAGGCCACCGCAAGGGCTTATGAATAAAGTGCTCATCAAGTGCTCATGCTCCTTAAAACTCATCAACTACATTACCGTTTTCTGCTGAGTAAATACGATGCACCCTTATATTTCCATGTCAATAACTCAAAATAAGGTTTGCTGCACCAGTACAGGAAATTGGCTGTGAGAACCAGAACCCAAAGTTCCCCTAGTATTTACCTTGAGCGATTTTTCCTCTGAACAGTCAGTGGGATCTTCATTGAAAAACTCCACAGTACATGGCTTGTGCTCATGTTTCATTTGTACATCTCGACACAAGTTTCTAATAATTTTCCAAACATATGCTATAGATGATGGTGAAGGGATGTAGGGCTAATTGACAGTGACTCTTACTAGCACATGGTCCGTAGATTGAATCCCAGATCGATGCTTGTCGAGAGCAACAATACCTTCAATCCTTCCGGAGCTGGTGTACCGATAATACACATATTCCAACGCGAGGCGCATTCCAAAACGTTACAATTCCTCGTTTGATGCTCTAAGGACTTTAAGTTAGTGTATTAGTTGCCATCACAATAAAGCCTTCCATCAGCGGGAAACTTGCAGAAGTACTGCGAGTTTTTGGGGTTCTTAAAGGGAGGCCGCTTGCCATTCTGCAAGCACAAATTTTTGCTTAATTGCCAAGTCCGGGGCGATCTATGTAAGTGTAGATGTGTAATGGACTGCCTTTGTACTTCGTCAACTTTCTCCAAGTTTATCGCTGTCCCTTGACGGAATTGCTAAGTCAGGATGAAGCTGTGAGATGATGAAGGGTTTTCACTATCTTAGTCCTCCTTTATAGTCATGTTTCAAAACTTGGGAGCATATGCATCTTCGAAAGCGGCCAAAAACGTGACTTTCGAGGAAAACTGCAAAATCGTTGGCATCTTAAGAGTGACTTCCTTTCCGTTTAAAGCTGTCTCTCTCCAAAATTACCACTAGTCTTTATGAAAAAATTTGCGAAGCTTTTAGTACCAACACCCTACTATATGACTCACCACCTTTGAGTGAGCTGAAAAACTGGGAATGGGGCATTTCAAGAGGGGAGACAACTTTCAAAATCACTCAATCATTTTGTAATTGGTAGTAACGCAGTAAATAGTAAATTGCATACTTTAATATTGTACTATCCTTTCTTCTGTTTTTATTTTTCGTTTCCCGAAACTCCCGTTTCCTGTGTTCCTTCTGGGACTGTGGAACAAAGTGTTACTATCAGAGCATGTGAGGTTTTCGTAGTAGCAGTGCCGCTTGTGGAACCACTTCCAGCATTCAAGTGAAACGTCCCTGACCCAAGTTACTTGACTGAAATTTCAGTGAAAAATTATTGAAGAAGGACATTAGGAGTGATTGAGAAACATTTGGGAATCTATAGGAAACAGCTGAAAAGTTGTTCTTGTTTTTAGCCGATAAATAATCTGCAATGATTAAAAGTTTTATTTATATCTATAAAAAGGTTCGATGCCATTTCATGTGACGTTCTGTACATTTCAACAACATCCATCGACACTGCAGCATTTTTATGAATATGTCCTGTCCTATTAGTTCATTCATTGCTTCTACTTCTGAGTATTACGTAACGACCATCAATGTTAGTTCGAGTGAGTGTTTTTGGAGCTTTGGGATTATCTTTACCAGTCAGCATCTGTTCTCTATGCATTTCTGAGCTGAAATGCCAATAGTTGTTCCAGCCAGTTGGCTACATACATAACACAAGATACGCCTTGGTCCCGGCTGAATCTGGACTTGCTCTAATGTCTTGGTTCAATAATCTTGAACACCTGAAAAACTCGTCTGAGAATCGTATTACTAAATAGGTAATATGAGCGCGAGTTGGTAATAAATTGTTACTGCATAACGTCAGGATAATCACTTGTTCAAGTAAAAAACCACTCAGGGACAGCTACATAAACTAGCTATAATCCTACCAGGCGTTCCATTGAATCTAATCGCCATACTTTTATGTGGTGAAGAGATATTCCTACGAGCATCCAATCCCTCTTAACAATTAGTAGGCTAAAGGCACTGTTCACGAAAAAATGGTTCCGGAGATCTGCACATGGTTTGAATTCGACGCCCCCTCTGATACCATTTGTGCAAGAATGAGGTCGGAAAACGGTCTGGATAGGGCACAATAAGGGCAGGAACAGTGCTCCGTCCCTCGCTAGGCTGACTACGAAATGTAATTGCCGTTCATCACTTTCGCATTGGAGCGAAGTTGTCTGCTTGGGTGTGTTGTCTGCTATTGCCGGCATTGCGTCGCCTTCCTGCACTCGCCCGAACACTCCCCTAACCGCCGTTTTTCCAATGTGAAACTCGTCCAACCCCCCTTTCCAGCTCTTTTTTGACCCTTTCTATTTCTTTTTGTTCATCGTTTTTTGCGCTTTTTTCGTTGTTATCGCTTTATTCTAGAGTAGTTCTATGAATTCACGTCAAAAAAGGGTACCCTAAATTTATAGTAAACGGTGCCTTTAAGATTTGAAGGTGAAATTGATCAGCTCTTTGATTGAAATATTTGCAGAACCTTTGAAAGACGGTAGCTCTGCTCGCAATTAGTGTCGAAATGCTTCAAGTCTGTATGTGAAAAACTTCACTCTCGAGATTCCATCTTTTTCCTCTGTCATATTCCTCCTAGACTTGATGGATCAATTCCCCACCTGCCCGACAAGCTAGTCTGAGGTATAATTAACCAAGATCATCGAAGTGGGTTGGGTCTTGACGAATAGCAGTGAGACTAACAATTACTTACTAGGTATGAAATATGTCAGGATCAAAACTGCAGCGGTGGAAGTAATGCTGACAGGGAGAGATTAATGACAGCAAAATGATGCACCATTGATTCCCATTTTAGTCAATATTACCTGGTGGTACCTGCACAAAGCCCCAACTGTGATATATGACACATTTATCTGATGCCCCGGCGGTTTCAACTACTTTCGTGGTTGGTCGCGGACTTTTCAAGCTTACGAACACAGTCTTAGGACGGCGTAGGAAAGACGCTATAAAACATCTCAATTGCTCGTGTGCAGAGTTGGAGCCATTTCCTGCAGAAGTGATGATGCAGTGTACTTTACAAAGCTGTCCCTTCAAGTTGAGCGGATCCATGGGAAGAGATGTGAACCAGGAGGGCATTATTTATGTAACTGAAAGGCGGGTCCAAGCACGTGAAGATCGTAGAGCATTTCGAGCAACCTTCTATAACTGTTGTTCATTTTCTGTAAGAAAAGAGTTTTCCAGTTCGAATCCTTACAATATTTCTTGGTTTTTGGATCTTTTTTTAGCTCTTTTTCTGCAACTTTTTCATAGCTCGAGCACTTGGACCTTGAAAAAACTCATTTAAACGTTGTATTATTCAATTGTTACGAGTCAGTATTGAAAAAGTCGCTACGTGACGTGAAGGTAACTTCGTTACGGATAGTTATCCGGAATTATTCGAAGGTCTGCCGCCTGGCAGATTTCTTGGCAATTTGCCATGCGCGAGGATTCAAATGAAGTTATCGGTGGATGACTTTGATCAGTACCACTGCCATGTATTATCCCATACAGAGACACTTTCCTCCACTATCATACTATCTGGGATCCTGGCTACGGGTAAATTCAAAATCTCCCTGAGGTTTTTTGAATAACTTCTGCCTCATTGAAAAAAATATCGTCTAAACTATGAGCCACATACTCATCACAATTACGACAAGTAACTTCTTTAAAGAATCTGGAAAGCAGTGTGAACGAGATAAAGTGGCCCTTTCTGGGAGCTAATCTCGTCCTTTTCTCGGCAGCGTTTTCTTCGGCTCCAGTATAAACTGAGTGCATTTTAATAGTCCTTACTTGCCCGGCCTCGGTCAGCAGCCCGGCATTAATCGTTAGCACTTTCTCGTGGTGAAAAGAGTGGCGATTCGACTAGGTGCCGCACTTTCCTTCATAACCTTTTCATTATGTATTCTCGTTCTAAATCCGCTCACATACAGCTACTACTTCCATCATGTTATTAGTTCGTAGACGCTTTCAGCTTTATGTGTTTAAGCTTGGTGATGTTTGGCTGTAGCAGCCGTCGGGCTGGCGGCGTGAAACCTCATTAGACGACGATGTGGAGTGGTGGACCTCATTCCATCGTATTGATTGCGCTATTGTGATTGCAACCAGTAAGAAATGGAAATCACAGTTTGAGAAGGGGACAGGCTGGAAAAATGGGCAAAACATTAACTTAGGGACACCTTGTTAGGCAAACTGAGCTTTACACAATGACGGGACTTCATTGCCATCATAAAGTGGAAGCCATCCGGAAGGGTGAGCTTGTCATCTTTAACGACCTCTCCGCTGTTCACTATCATCATTGAAGATCGTTGAATGGTCATTAACCAGTAACTTTATGCCCCATTTTCGGATGAGTACTGAGTAATGAGGCTGACCGATTAGAGGCTCTTTGAATCTGGACGGAAGGACTTCTTTCATAGACTTTGCTAATAACTCATTGTTCTGTACACCTTCTCGCATAAAAAATGAAGAAAGGGATCAAGGGTAAAGCCTTTGAGAGTTGATAAATCCCGTCTGAATGATATTCAACTTCCATTCAGAATCGTAGTGGCGTATTGAAGGCGTGTGTGACCCATACAATGACTTGTCGTAGCAGCCGATGTGCAGTCAGTGATTTTCCCCTCCCAGACGAGTCTGGTAACAATTAACCGGCCCTGGGAGGATGGAAGGCTCGGTTGGCTTGCAAATCCCGGATACCGATCCAGGATTCGAAACCGTGACCGTGCGTGTGGGATAATTCGCCACTCGCCACTACACCACTTCTGTTCCAAACAGAGAGATATGCGAAGAAATGTTTTCAGATATCTTCTTTCGTTCTTTTGTTAGTTTTTCACTCGTGCTGACGACAGTCGTATGCCTCCGTTTATTCCAACATAGTGGGTAGTAAGTGAGTAACCAGCCATCTTTGTCTGAATGAGTGGTGAGTGAGAGGCGAAACAATGATCAAATAAAATCAGTATAGGGCATCATACAACATGTCCAGCTTTTAAAAAATCCGAAAGTGAAAAATAAAGAATCCTCCTAAATAACTAGAGACATCGGAAAAGAAGTCAACTTTGATCTCGAAATTCCAACAGGAATGGGATGTGCAACAAATTTTTCAAGTATATGGCATCTGCTTACGTTCAAGGGCTGACAGGTAGCCGTAGACTCCAACTCATCTTTCAACAACCTCGTTTCCCATATCACATAACTCTCACCCAGTGACGTATCATGTTCCCAAAAATTTTATGCCTGTTCGGATAATATTTTCTTTTCAAAAATGTACCGGCTTTCAGTGCTGAAGTTACTCAAGCTAAATATGAGTATCTCACAACAGAAGAATGCAGTTATATACATTTATAAAGCTCGCTCCATAACGGTTCAAGAATCTTCTGTACCAAAAAGCCCACAATTCTAAGAAGAGTATAAAAAGATCTCAGCTTTTTTGACGAATGGGCACTTGTCACAGCTGTTGGCAACTGTGGAAGTGGAGCTTAAATTATAAGCTAAGTCGTCGGTACGAAAAGAATTTCTTTTGTTCTGCAGGTTGCTATATGATGTTGTGTACGTTTTCTTCTTTCCGTACACGCTACCAAAGCAGAATATATTTCCATCAAATCCTATACAAGCTTCATTCGGTGAGAAGTTGAGGATGACCTATAGCCGTTTTTCTAACTTTTTTCTCGTTGTAAAAGCTCATTGCATTCCCTTTACGAGCAGCGTATGGCAGCTAAGTTTGCCGTGATTTGCACTGTAGCTTCAGACAACTGTCGGCCATCTAACTAGAAACCCTGAAGTTCTAGAGAGTTCTTCAGTAAACATGGTTGCAACTCACAACTGGACATCTAGCTGGCGGAAACTTTCTTTTTGAAGCCCCTTTCCTTTTCTCTATATCAAAGCATATGTTCTATCTCGTCTTGAGGCAAACTTTTTGCCGACTCATGGCAGCTGAATCTTTTCTTATCCATGGTTACGATACTCCTTACTTTGTCTAAGATTGATTAACAAATGCCAGTTTGATGTGAATAAGCACCCCTCGTGAGCGATTACTGCTTAATAGCCTTTCCAGATAATGGGATAGAGCTTTTGGCATTAATCAATCCCGTTTCGAGATGCGCCCCGTATTCGACCTCCGTTCATTCGTTTATAGACTTCTACTAGTCGGGATTCCAACTCAGACGAAATATTGTACGTTAACAGCACAATCGACCTTCTACCGGCTGCAATTTCACGAATTCACCGAAGACTTACATCCACTGGGAGTTTTCTTGGAGAACAAAGTCGTGCATGAGGTAGTCGACGGTCAGGGGTGCTTTCATCATCAGGTGTCATATTCCCGTGGTTGATAACAGACTCGAGCCCAAAAGGTGAATCACATACCCAGAAGTCCCCTAATCTCTATCACTAGTGCCAAAGCTACCGGTCTGCCATCAAGTGCCCCGTGTGAACTCAGGACAAGTCTCATGTAAGTGTCCAACAAACCAGCTTGTTCTCCTAGGGCTCCACATCAGAGAGAGGAGCAGTTGAAAAAAGGGATCGCTCCATAGTACAAATGCGCTTTTGAATGCCTTTAATCCAATTTGATTCCGGTGCATGGGAGACACAGAGAGCAGCGAAGAACGCTCACTCTAACTCCTCCTTTCTGAAACTTTTGTGCTCGCTTTTCTTATAAACAGACTCGTTTCTGGTCGAACAGAATAGCCTAACTGCTGTTTCCAAGACGTAAAAGCGCTTTGTGCATTTGCCACAGCCTAATGAAGAAAAAGAGAAAAAAGCGAGCTGCCTCTTCAAGCTGCCATGGCCAAAAGCTGCTTTTGTTGCAAAGCAGCGAAAAGGGAAAGAAAAAAAAACCGTTCCTTTTCTATGCAGAAACGCTTTGTGCCCAAAACAGAGCTCTGGGTAATTATCTGAGGAACAACGAAAACCAGGGGAATAAGTCTGGAAAGCGAGTTCCGATCGAGAGCCATTTCCGAGGACCTCCATCCTAACCATTTTTCTCAACCATGTAGGCTATACACAAATGTATAATTGACGTTCTTCTATGGATTGCCCCGAGGCTCGCTGAAGTGCTTCTATTAGGATTGAAAAAAAGATCAGCAGATAGCCCTACTAATGGATAATTAACATACATGAAAATTTTTATATTCCCGAAATTTTCGTTTTCGTTCGCGTGAAAACCGAGGACTTATTGTTAGTGAGCATGTACCCAAGAAGTTACGTGTGGGAATAACAGCACCGTAAACCCTCCATGCCCGTTGAAAACCTCTTTCTCGATATATGGAATGCATGTATGACAACATATTTAACACGCTGGAGACCATGCGTCCCGATGTCAGGACGCACATTTTGGCTCGCTGGGGTATTTATATTATTTATCAGATGTTCCTATAATTTTTTCATGTTTTCATGTACCAGCATAGCTCTCAGCCTTCTGGAGAATCTTGAAGCATTGCAGTCCAAGAATCATTCATTTCTAACTACAGATATAAGAGAAAATAAAGGTTAATGTAAGGACAATATAAAAGCGCGGTCGCCAATGGGTTAAAATGCCATGATTCAGCACTTCCATTGGAGCTAATAAGCTCATACTACAGGGAGAGGGGCTCTGAGTTCGTTCGAAGGCTTAGCCGGAAAAACTTTTGGCCTTGCATTGCCTGCCATTTTCCTTTACGTTTCAGTTGCTCAGCAGGTTGTGATGAAAAAATTACAACCAGAAATGATTTTTGCTTAAAAATAGAAAGGAAAAGCACGAACGGTAGTATGGGAAGGTCCAGTTTAGAATCGTTCCATTGGTGAAGGGTAACCCTACCTTACCTACCCTTTCGATGGTAGGTAAGGTAGGGTTTGGTAGTTTGTAGTAAACTTTTTAATGTCCAAGCTGTGCACTTGCACTAGAACAATGGCTTCATGCCCACGATGAGCTGTTTGAAAGCAAGTTTTTTTTTCACCTGGAAACTTTTAAGGGCGAAGTTTTCATGTCTTCATAAAGGCTTTGCCGACTGCCTGTGAATTCTGGGTACAGTGTGTAGAGTACGATGGAGATGCTCAATCTAACAGTTAAAAGCTGGCTCCGGGTGAGAATTTTAGAGAAACAGTCGGCAACTGGTCAGGTAGGGCTAACCATGGAGGAGAACATAGGAGTCCCGGTAGTACCACCCATAGACCACACACTCATCATGGAAAAGAATCCGCGACCACTGCTTACCAGCTGGGTTTTCCCACTACGCAGCTCATGCGCTTGATAAGTTGGTTTTTACATAGCCGCCAGTGCATTCAGTTTGTTTTGTTCATTCCCACTTTTTCCTTTTTTCTAGAACTTTTTACTTTCATTTTAATTACATCGGATCCATTACATACCGCAGACGACTTCGCGTCATTTATGTATGTTATTGAAGTTTTTCCACAGAGCTGTCATAATACTACTTCCTCCAACAGCATTTTTCTTGGATTAACTCCTGAAACCATGCAACTTTTATCAGAGTATATGGTAGTGGTACTCGTGCAGTTTTTTATGGGAAGCCTTAAGCGTAGCTTGTAAAACCTTCTCGAGAAATCCATTCTTCCCACCGTGTTTGAGGAAATTGCACAAATTCGCGGTCTCCCAAGCGCTGGTCTTCCAAAAAGACTTCTTCAAGCCAAGGAGCACTCCTCCACCTCTCTTGAACAACATAATTGCTTCAAAAATATCGGACTGTGAAGGCTAAATGGCGAGAGCCATTCTTGATTCGTCTACTTCGAACTTGATCGCATCCTTACTCTTTTGACTATCTGACGATGCCGAAAAATCTGAGTGTGCTGAATTGAATACTTGGGACCGCTATCCTACGTCCGCCAGTGATTTCCGACCTCAGTTACTGTCTCCTGTGTCTTCTCCTTCTCGTACTTTCAAAGTATCGCTGTACTTTTCATCCTTTTCCTTTCAAGAGCGAAGATGATGTAAGCTACATCGCATTATGTTTCTATAAATCACCGCTCTGATAGCTGAGTTGGCCAGGGAGGTCTTCTATTCCTCCAGATTCGAGTACTTCTACCAGGTTCGTCCGGAAAGATGAAAGCACTGGTTTGTACATGGGATGGCGACCACGAGTATTGCATGGACCAATTATGTTTTCAAACGACGATAAAGATAAAGAATAAAGTCTTGGGCGTTAATCATTCCTGTCTGAGAGATGTGCCCACCCATTCGGCTCCCGTTCAGAATCAGTGGCGTATTGAATGCGTAGGTGGCCTATGCAATGATTTGTGGTGGCCAGCCGATGTGCAAGTCAGCCCTTTTGTCCTTCCCAACGAGTCTGGTAGAAATTAGCCGACCCTGGAGGAATGGAAGGCCTGGTTGGCCTAGGCGGATATCGTTACGGGATTCGAACACGTGCCATGCGTGTGTGAAGCCATTTGCCACTACAGCACCTCTCAAACGACAAATTGGTTTCTAATTTGCATGCACGTATGCCATAGACGGGACTGACCATCATCCGAACCTGATTCTTTTAGCATTCACCATAGCTGTCTAATCTTTTTGAACGTACGGGATTAAATGAAGCCTCAACTGTGGTTACGATTCGAAAGGATTCCTACATCATAAAACGGATTAAGTTGACTAGGCATAGAAGCCCATCAAATTTTATGAAATCAGGACGATAGCACGCCTGAGGTGAAATGGATTGTTGAAAAAAATCTTCCACTGACAAAGCAAGGCCTAATTGAGTCATAGCTTTCTTTGGGGTGTCCGAGAGACGGATACCATCTTATTTCTCCCGTGGAGTATTCGGCTATGTAGATTTTGATGTTCGATGTTCCATAATGTTCGTGTCTTCTTGCCATCCATCGCTGTCACGCCAAATCCCAAGAAAACAGGCGGCTTCTGGCCTAATAAGCAATCTCGCGTGGAATTTCAAAGGGACTCCCGAGAAACTCTCAGCATTGGCCTCTCTACTCGTTCCTTTTTGCTTACAGTTTTTTTTTTGACATTTCCGTGACTCGTTCCTAGCTTTGGTAGAAAAGTTGTACTTTCATGTTTAACTACTGGCCATCTGGAAATTCCCAGAGCTAGGTGGTTACAGCAGAAGTCGATTGCAATCCATTTGAAGTCAACTATGGTTGGAAGCAATTGTCGTGGTCCAAGATTCCACTTCTCGTTTTAGATCAGAAACCGGGTTATTTATGAATCTCGACAAAGGTGGGCCCCCATTCGGAACTGCCGTTTTCCACAAACTCCCACATCCATCTTTAAGAACTTGCCCACCTATTTTCATCACAACTGATGCATCGATGGTTTATAAAAAGAGCCTGAAGTGGGCAATAATTCTGCTCGACTACCTCGTTTTGCTTTTGAACTGCCCTTGAATGATGGTTAGGCCGCTGGTTCGCTTGCTAAGACCGATGGCCGTGGTCATTTCCAGAAAGATCCATCTCATCTCGCTCCTCCTCTTTGTGCTAATTAGCTCTGACTCCCATTGATGAATGCTCCCATGCAGAAAGTGCTGTTCATCGACTTTTAGGCGGTACATTCGGTTAGGAGCACGATGCTCTTGGAGTCGATCCTGTCTGTTGTTTTTTCGTGACATTCTCTTTGTGTCAGACCCCATCTCATGTCTGCTGACTAGACGGAGCACTAACGGTCGGATGTAATGCGATCCTTTGTGAAAGTGCTCCATGAGAAAGCCGAAAGCCTTTCCCTCTATCCAATTAAGAGTGTTTATGTGGATGCATTGAGAAGTGCATAGAAGTGAATGGTGAACGCTCAGACGAACTTCAGGTTCAGTTTTCTATGCTAACGCCCTTTTTCTGACTAGGGCTTAGCACTCTTGCATATGCTTGACTGCCTTGAGAGGTCTTGGGAAGAAATAACACCCACAGCTGGCTTGGGAAGAGAATTTGAGCTCATTGAGTTCGAAGAGCATCAAGAATCACGGCTGAATGTGGTTCTCATACTCCCTCGGGTACCCATTTTTCTCACGACACAAAACTCAGTGATTCAAGATCTCCCATTTTACTGCGAGCTCTCTCTTGATCGCAAAGCTATTCTTTAAGTGGAAGCTTGAATTTAAAGGCGTGTCGAGCGGCGAGTCAACTAGCTAAAAAATTCGGCGAGTGCGAACTCATTGAGACTCCCATCCACTTCCATTCCCCTCAATCTTCATACCAAGATTACAGATCAGGAAGGTTGAACAGCAACTAATCTTTTCCATCTAAGCAAAAACTGACGGGAGCAAACTGAAGTCGATGCTCCTCCACGCCATTTCTACCTCTCCTATCTTGGAGTGCTCAGTGAGTGAGATGTAATGACGGAGATAACCCCGCAGGAAACAAATCTTCATCTGCCAAGTCTACGATCTTTGGAAAAGCTCCCAAAAGAACTGAAGAAGTCACATGCTCTTGGAAGGTCTTCGGCCTGGAGTGATGTGAATTCAAAAACCGAAATACGAGTCGGTTTCAACATCACGAGGCTTTCCCACACTTTTCCCTGGTGGCCGTTTTAATTGAAGTCACCTCACTCGCCTCCCGTAAACAGGACATGCTTCAGCGAGGGTTTGACGTATCCCATCGCTCATTTCTTGTTATACTTGCATTTCATGATCCTCCTATTATGCCCCTCGAGCATCCCAACTGACATGAACAGTTGCATAAAAACCTCTTCGAAATTATTGCCTCTAACGTGAATGTATCCAGTAAATTCAGTAGCTTTTAAAACTACTGCATATTTCATAACATTATGGAGTAGTTGAAGCCTATTTGTAAGATCTTTGTTGTCTCAACGTACTCAAGAGAGAACAAGTAAACACTTCAGAAAAGGACCTTTCAATTAGGCTCCCTTTGTACCCTATGAAATGGGTGTTTGATGGGGTCCAAAAATGGGATCTCAGTAGAAGTAGTTCGTTGCCTTCTAGAACCCAGATCAATGTTAGCTACCGAGTACCAGTCTTGTGCAGGAAAACAATTACTAAATACAATTCAGGTGATTCAGGAAAAGAGTTGTTCAGGCTGGATGTCAATTAAATGTTTCCACAGTTCAGGTGGTTTGCGTGATGAGAAGCAATAGCAAGAATAGTTTCATCCAATCAATTTCGAGCCCTATATTTATAGCTCCTAAGCTGCTCCTGTGGACTGCAACCATCTTTGATTTGGACCAAAATTCTGTGATTTGCCTTTTCTGTTGCCTTGCTCTCATAAATCTATTATTTGTGGCATTTCTTTTCCTTCATATCCCGGAACATACGTCAATCGTTTCTTTGTCCGCCATGCTCGTGGGAGTTGGGTATCTATCAGCCACCTTTGTGACTATCCGGAATAGGTTGGTGCTTGCTACTTGCGTGTTCCGCCTCTGCTCTTCAGTGAACGCTGAAGAATAAACACATTATACATTATCGCTACATTACCACGAAGTAATCCACAATGTCAAGGAACAGTGGACAAGTGTGTCTGTTCTACATACATAAGGCCTATATGAAGATTTTCATCAAATATAAATCTCTGAATTTTGTTTTTGTTCTGTTTTCTGTTTCCTTTCGTTTCTAAGATAGACAACTTCTGTGAGTATGATTTTATCGATGTAGCGCTCAAACCAGACTGAATAGCTGCTTGGGAAGCCGCTCAAGTCCAATGGCGGGTCGAAAACTGAAGTGTTATGTAGGTGTAGTTATCATCACTGCATATGGAGGGGGTGCAGTGACATCGCACACGCATGATCACAGGTTCGGATCTCAGATTAGTACCCGCCCAGGCCAAGTAAGCTTATCATCCCTCCGGGGTGGTATAATTGGTACCAGACTCGTCTGGGAGGTTGAAAGCACTGACTTGTACATTGTCTGGTTACCGCAAGTCAATGGGCAACATACGCGTTTAATGCGCCACTATGATTCTGAATTGAAGTCGATGGGGTGGGAGGGG
>UZAF01020495.1:0-10424 GCA_900617895.1 Haemonchus placei | reverse complement strand
ATATATATATATGTATATGATCGTATTCAAATGGTTGTGTACGGGAGTAAGTGAACCAGTAGCATGCTTTACATCCACGGTCTGAGGACCAGAGGTCTCATCCCAGATCGCACCTCGTTAATATCGCTATTCTGTCATTCTTCGCATAGGTTCAAACGGTACCTTCTTAGCCTGGGGTTGCAATATGGGCTCCTACAAAAGTAGACCCCGCAAGGGTCATCTTAATTCTAAACTTGCACCCAAAATTCTCTACGGTGATTCTAAGTTTGACGGGAGTCCAGGAAAGGTACTTGTATCCTCGAGCTCTTTGTTGATTTCCATTAACCACTTCATGAGCCTCGCAGAGGGTTCCGGGGTTACGGGTCTATGTATACGCACGCTTTCAGAGAGCTCCCATAAGAGATTCCAACAAAATTCTGAGGTGTAGTTACAGGACAGGTCAAGGTGGGGAAGTGGTGACACGAATAGAAGTAATTCGGAAAACCGCTGACACCCTCTTTAACCTTTTCCTGACCCTATCTACTCCCAAACGATCCCAATTAGTCACACAAAAAGAGGGCAACTGTGCGGACAAAGAAAATTGTGGAGAAGTACAGATTCACTAATGTCTGTTAGACAGGATGTTGGGTGGAAATAATCATTTGGGGAGAGGAGGTTTGGGAAAGAGATTAAAAACGGTGAACCTCTCCTCCTCTATGCTCCAAACAGTCTAGAAATCCTATTCGCTTAAGGGCTTCAGAAATCTAAAGGTAGAGGGATCTGTTTCCTAAGGTGAACTCCTATAGCGACAGTCCACCATAGTACCTACCCGAGCTAGTACAGTGCAGTTTCCAAGCCAAAGTCAAACTCATTCAGTATGTTTTCTAGTTCCTACACCGGGCGATTACGGTAGCCTGGAGAGTTGTGCTTATTTTGCTTTTTCGGCATTTCGCATTCCCTTATGTCAGCAGCGATCGACTCGTTGCGATATGGCGATAGAAAGTTTTTTGTCGAACGGATCGACAACGCTGCTGGGAGGTAGCTTTGGTCTTCGGGTGTCTAAAAGTTCATCTACCGTATCACCTACGGAGATCCCATGTGGGACGAGGGTTGGGCAGTGTCTCTGAGGCTGAGCTGGTCCGGCCGGTTACGCAACCTCGCAGCGCTCCATTGCCAATCGATCGATGCGACACCCGTCCAACCACGGTCCCATTCAAATTCCCAACGGCTTCACGACGTTTTTCCTTTCGTTTTCGTTTTCGTTCCGTTCGTTTTTCATTGTTTTCCTTTTGAATCGTTGTTTACATGGCTCCTGCTAGTTTCATGGCGAAATCAGGGCCAGTATCGGTCTCGGTCGCTTTTTTTCTCTGAAAATCATTGTTTTCCATCTTGTTGCTGCCATTGGCAATTCTTTTCTGTTTTATACAGCTTAATTGTTTCTTTAAATGTAGGGGTTCACTGCTAAGTATGGAAAATAGCAGTCCCGGTAAGCACAGACGCGTGA
The DNA here is from genome assembly GCA_900617895.1 of Haemonchus placei. Taxonomy (NCBI): domain Eukaryota; kingdom Metazoa; phylum Nematoda; class Chromadorea; order Rhabditida; family Trichostrongylidae; genus Haemonchus; species Haemonchus placei. The sequence continues at coordinate 8,941 of UZAF01020495.1, read as the reverse complement.
AACGATGTCTTTTCGGCAAACCGGACCCCAATCAGGTTTGTCTTTGTGCGCAGTAGAAGCATATATGAAGTAATTAGCTGTTTTATGGTTCTACAATCTAAATTTTATTGTTTTTTCTCGCTTGCCCACTGTAATGGTGGTGTGGCTTAATTGTAACCACTGTTTTTATTCGAACTTATCTTGTTAATTTACCAGATTTGGGGTAGAAACTTTTTAAGGAACCCCATAGGGTAACGGTTTTACGTATACCATTCGAAGACTTTTTCGCTCTGGAATTTGAGGTTGCATGCTCACCTTGCTTTTATCTGGATGTTGAATCTTCAACAAGTTCTAGGTCCAACCCTGCCAATCTCTTTTGTGGAACGGTTTGAATACTCTGCCTAAGATCAAGCAACGATTTTCAATGAATGCTTTCCTCCCGAACAGCTATGGCGCAATCTTGCTGGCCGTTTTGCCGTGCCATTGTTCCTTGAGTTTTATTCTTATAAGGCAGATTTCGATGAAGGGTAGTTTTCACGTTCGTCTCGAGGTTCTTTCAATCTGGACGCACGCATGTTGTCGTACATCCGAGTAAGGCTTTGTAACCGTGCGTTTTTTCCAGCGATAAGTTTCCTGTCTCTGTGATCCATAATTAGTTGCGTGACTAATTCTGAATGTTTTCTCACATACGATCCCACCCGATTTCACGGTTAGGTAATCGTCAGTCCAAGAAGGAGATTCGTGAATGGTACCCATTACGAGGACGAGGATGTCCCCAAACCTGTTGTTGCCCATACCGGTTCTTAAGCATAAGCTTTTTTTAAACTAGCTTCTCTATTAGGACCCCGGGAATCTAGAGCGCTTTCTGTTTATTATCAAAGAATGCTTTATGCAAGTACCCTTTATTGGAATAGGACCGTCCGACATTTTCACCCCGTTTTCCAAAAAGAAATCACCAACAGTGAAAAAGTTGAATAGTCTGAAAATTCCCAAGAAACTGCACAAATGTGGCTCTTTTGAACTTCAGGTGGAGAACTGGCTCTCAGATACATCAGAAAAGCAGTTGAAGAACAGCCGGGAAAAGTGGAGTTATGATTTTAAACTGGACAAGCCAATCAGTGGTGATACTGAATATGAAATGGTCCCTGCAGAAAAGGTAGCCGCTTGTTCAATTAGATTAAGTACTTTTTCTTTATGCCGTTTAGAATTCTTTTTTATCAGGTGCCGTCCGTTTATAAACCGCGTGTTCATGGGAGAAAGAAGACGCGGAGAGTTGCGGAGTTTGACCCAGACGTTCCTTCAGCGTCTAGTGAAGAAGCCAAAAGTGAAACTGATGCTGTCATTCATCGGCCTCTTACACGGTGAGATTATAAAAGAAAGGTTATGGGGAGAAGGATGCTTTGGTTAACACTTTAAAGTTCCTGAATTTTATTGGCAACGTTTTTATTGTCGTGCTTGTAGCATATATGTACACGTGGAGATTGTCATGGAATGGGAAAATAGTCAATTAGAACGCTGTATTAGTTGTATGATAGAATATGAGCAAGAGGAAAAATGCATTATTAATGGCATCTTTTATTTTCTAATCGCTTTGTATTTGTTTTCGTAATTGCTATTTTACAACTTTTTAAAGTTCTCGTTCAGATCCTGCACGAAACATCTTGGCGAAAATAATTCTGAAAGTACGCGAGGACTGAAACAAGCAAAACTCACAAGTGAGTTCATAGTTGTAAAACAAACATATTCTCAACTTTCTTTGTATTTGGATTCGTTTTTCCGGCTTATTTCTTACAGTAATGGTGGCTTTTATCGTGGGAAATTTTGTTTTACTCGTTTTTGCCTGGGTCCTGATTCAACAATATATGGCTTGGCTCCTTTTCGAAGTCTAAATTATACACTATTGTATATACATACTTACTGTAATCAAACCTCTTTGCGCCTCATTGTTTATATATGGTCTCTTCTTCTGAGCGGAACATGTGCTTCTATACAGATATCGTATACCAGATTGCCTGTTCTGCTGCATCGCAGTTTTGAAATGATTCACTGTCGTAAAGTTTTGCTTCCCTTTTAAAAACAATTCAAGCGCTGCGATTCTACTGTACGACACCCTTCAAGGGGACTTTCGTAATCGCAATTTCATGACACTTTTGCCTATTCCTTACCTGCAACCTGGTGTTGTTAATTTCGTCGTAAACCCGTTTTAGGCGCCAGGTGTTTTGCCGTGTAATGCTGCTGTCTGTTATGCGATATTCGTCAGGAAATTTATGTATTCATAAGACGCACTTCTTGTGCCCGTGTAATTTTGCGTCTCGGCTGACCTTTGGAGGTCAGTAGTGGTAATGACGGGGTAGATGGTTATATTCAAGGACGAGCGTGAAGAGCAGTCATTACTGTGTGTTGACCGTGGTTGGGACTACTCGAGTAGTTATTCAAAAAGAGAATCGATATGCATAAGGGATCCAGTCGCACTAATAGAATGGCGAAGATAAAGGGTGCGATCGCAATTATCATATTACAGCCGTCCGGCTATCTGTCCATCTTGATCCAATCTCGGCTCAGGATTGGACCATATCCACGCACAAGGGTGACAAGTATTATAGTTAAAGAAAGTCGCCTAAAACTCAGAGTTCAGTTTTGGCGATATTTTATGAATTAGTCAACCTTCTCTGTCTTGTAGTTCGATCGTCCCCACTGTGTCACGTCAGTGTGAACAATAACCTTCCAACGCATGAATTGGTCTGAACCATGTGGTAATACCGTATCGCGTCGTCTGCCAGCGAGCAAAACCTCCTAAGAGGTCGTTAATTCGAGGATTAGTCATCTTCACCCCTCTACGCTGTCGAGATTGCGAACAGCTGGGATCGCATATGCAAGGGTCAGCTTCTTGTCTATTACCAAACAAGAACGCAAGACAAGATGTGTGACCCACTCAGCATTTCTAGTTAAAATGTTTATAATGAGGAAAGTAATCGGAACCACTCTTCTTTGGGTCAAACTATTTTGGAAACAGTCCTCGGAAGCAGAAAGTTGCCTGTGATCGATGAATTAATAAGGGTCACATTGTTCACGTTCCATAGCTTCTTACCCTCGTAGGAGGATGCTCTGGCGTTTTCCACTTAGAGGTAAATTAGGATTTCTGCTCGTTTTCAGTTGCATTCGAGTGGTCTCAGTAGAGAAAACTGGTAACTCGGTTGACTTAGGAAACAACTTGGGTTCTCTTTCAAGCTTTTTTTTGTGAACAGGCCACCCAACTCCAGGATACAGAAACTTAAAGAAAAGGATTGCAGCTTTGGCTGGTTTTACAGACGTCGATGCATTTAGATATGCTAGAGTACTCCCTAGGAACCGTACAGCAAAGTTAAGCTATGAAGGATTCTGCTCATGGAGTGAACTGAACAATGCTTTCCTCGCAAAAGTTTTTGGGTTATGGTTTCCCTCTATATCTTCGCTTCTGAGTCTGGAACATGTGGTGGTTGATTTAGACATGGTCAGGCCTGAATGCATTTGCAGGGCTGGTCACTTAAATGCCCTATATAAGGCACACCGTTTTTCTATGCGCTTTTTCCTCCAGCTCTCCAGTGAGTTATTTCTGTGAAACCAATGAAGCGATTGCGANTGATTTAGACATGGTCAGGCCTGAATGCATTTGCAGGGCTGGTCACTTAAATGCCCTATATAAGGCACAATATAAGGCACACCGTTTTTCTATGCGCTTTTTCCTCCAGCTCTCCACTGAGTTATTTCTGTGAAACCAATGAAGCGATTGCGAAAGACTTGATATGGAAGTGTCGATAAAGCTTTTTGCTGACTCCCCAATTCCGGTAGGAAATCAACAAACAAGACCACTATGACACCATAAAAGTTCTCTCGATTCATAAATCGGAATGGTTTTGTTGAAACCCCTTCTTCAAAACTGATTACTTGAAATTCGTTGAGCCAATAGTTTAGGTATCAACAGTAGAGGGCAATAGTTCGAAGTTAGTAATCAAACTGGTGCCTTCCTGTTATTTCTCCAGTCATGCGCACCCATATGTTTTTCCTCGAAAGCGTCGTGGTACCCCGTTCGATGCAGGGCCAGATTTGCGCAACAACGGTTCAGTCATGCGAAGTGCGGCGTGTCTTTTACTCATTATTCAGATTTCACGATAAAGACGTGATGATTCGATAACGGTACGATGAACCTTGTCTTGATGTACCGCACTGTTGTGGCGAAAAAGTAGTAGAGCGAAAAGTAAGCGTGAAAGAAGGGGTCGTAACATCGCATTGGTGCTTACTCATAGATCTTAATTATTACTAAAAATGCCTTATTTGACGTATTTTCTTTGATTCTAAGTACTTTTAGACTACTTGAAAGTGCGCAAGCGCCGATCACTTGATCGACATCCTCCGAAAGATGCCAAAGCTTCATTGAAATCACCTAAAAAGGCCCCTCCCAGCAGCCCATTCAGGTCAGTTCCTTGATTTCCTTGAACCGAGCCTATCTTGAAACCATCGTCCTTTTAGGTTTGCCGCGGAAGTTGAGGGTGGTGAAGCGAGTGACTCTGCCAGGAGTGCATCAAGCAGTCCACCGAAGAGTCCTAGAAAACGTCCTGCACAAAAAATATCAACACTAAAGTCGCCAAGACTTCCGAAATTGCGTGCTCATGCCGTCTCAGACCAGTAGCTCCGCTTTTTGAGTAGAAGATTTATGTATATCCGGGTAAGTTAAACGAATTAGTCAAGTTTTCTGTGGTCCCTAACAAAATTGCGGGGCCTTTTTTCTGATTGAACCACATTTTTTATCGCTTCAAGCACAAGTGTCAGAAAATACGAATGTATTGCAACGTAAAAAATTGTAAACACATGATGACGATTCGAATTGAATGGGATGTAGTAATCAGCTGCCTACTGCCAGTAACGATGCCCTGCTGTGATACAAACGGTTAGTTATTGTGTCCGCTTGTCCATGCGTCCATAGATTTCCGCCGTTTGAACCAGCCGTTGTTGATGGCTACTATGTTGGACAGATAGATGTCTGTCATTCATTAATTCACTGGGGGACCAAGCGGGCAGCGGTCGCCAAGCACGGATAGGCTTTTAATCTCATTTTTATGACTATGGATGAGTTGATGCCCCGACTTGCCTCGGTTTATGAGGAACTGGTTCCAAAGAGTTGCAGAAACTTGACGCGATATCTCTGATCCATCGAATCTACCATTTTCTAGAGGAAGATGCCGACAATAGAATACGGCAGTATTCGGCAGTGGTCTTTGTTTGCACCTAGAGATAAAGTGACTGTTCGCAGTAGAGCTTTGAATGTTCCGCCGGCTTTGTGCAGCGCATTTGTCGCAGAAGTGGAATTGAGTCGGATGTTGATCGATGGCGATCCAGTGTTCGCCATTCAGTAGCGGATCGGACCCTGAAAAGTTGCGTTTCGAGTGGTCTGACTAGCTTGATCGACATGTGGACAAGTCATTTAGATCGAAAGCACTGGTGGGTTTAGATGAGTTACACCGAAATTCGAACACCGTTCGTTTCCAGTAGCGTTTCTACAGTACAACATGTGCCGCAGCTACCCATTAAGTCGCAGCTGTTGCACGTGTGTTTGTTTTTTGTTGCTGGTGGTTGTGTTTTTCATCAGACTCCGTTTTGCTCCGTCGAGTAATGAGGGATTAATCTACAGTTTCGATTCTTATTGCGCGTCGAGGCCACGTAACTTAGCAAGCATGGGTTCGGAGGGATACTTTATTGCTCAAGATAAAGTCATCGAAATCGGGTTCAATCAGTTCTGCGCGTTGTTTACGTCTGTCCTTGAAAATGAAATGGAACAACTTGACGTTCCAACGGTAGCTGTTTCTTCTGTTACTTTTTCATCTTTCGGTAACATGAAGGAACTGACGGCGAATTGATCCCAGTCCCATTGTGGAACAATAGTCGTTCGAATAGTTGAAGAAGAGTGGCGGTACGGTTGTCTAAAGCTTTCTCTGAGTGATGGGAAATGAGATTCGAGGCTAGTTTCTTCCCGATAGGATTGAATGTTGGCAGTAATCATACCGTATAGGATTCCTTGTGAGCCAATCAACAAAAGGTTTGAGTGGGTCGTCGAGTTCATCTTCTGATTGAATGGCTCTTGATTGTTTTAAGCGATTCTCGCTAAAAATCTACAAAAAGGTGGTTTCCTGGCCTTTTTCCTTTGGTGCTTTCAAAGTTGAGATGTGTTTGTTGTTTTTGATCTTAAACTTTTGACGAATTATTAGAATTCTGGCTTATGACGCGTACAAACTATCTCAGAAATGTTTCGGTTCGAAAATTCCTTCTTTAGGGTTTGTGCCAATGGTTGTTATATAAGGGATTGATTTGCTTGGGTACTGTAGGGGAAGTTATTGCGCCCTGAGTAGGTTGAGTCGGTAGAATTATATCAGAGACTTTCATTAGAAATAAGAGTTGCGGATTAAGGTACATTCAAAGCAAGGCCTGTTTGTTGACATGCAGCATTCGCCTTCTCCTATCGATGTTATCAGATTTTTTTGTAGGCCGAGGTCGTGAAGTTACGCAATGTGGTCCCGTTTGGAGTTATGTTGCATAAATCATTGCTATATCATTAGCGCGATGCCTTCTGTATACCCACTGAGGGGAAAGAAGAACTAACTCATAATAAAAAGATTTCAGCGATTCGCAAGGTTTCTGTGAGCGAATTTCGTGTACAGCACTACGTCATATCCATGAGTCTCGTCCGTATATCTGGAGTGTATAGTCGCCGTCAGTCGCCTTACGATGACAAGATGCTCTATCAGTTTAAGAGAAATCTTATTGATCTTGTTATAATAATCGTTATATGCATGTATATAATTTGTTTCAAAGGTAGAACTGTTACAGAAGTAAGAATCTGATGAAAAGTGACTGACTGTAGGGTTTTTTGTTGGATCTGAGCGTTTTTTTTTTCACTTCAAGTATTGTGTTGCCCTACGGTTGTTGGCTTTTCTCCAGTTTCTCCGAAAAACATAACTCAAATGCTGTTATCAATCTTGTTCCCATCAAGGGTTCGTGCACATCACTTATTGTTCAGATTTTCTTATCATTCCATATAGAGTTATGCGCCGTTTAGTGAATTCTGATCAAATAAAAGGTTAGCAGAGTTCGGGCAGCAGGCCAATATTCTCAATTCGAGATGTTGTATCATACGTGTCCTAGTACATTGTTGGGATTTAGAAGTATATTTTACAAAAACTCATTTGAGATTCAGAAGGGATGAGTGTTTTTTTTTTGCTTCTAGCTTTATATTAACTTAGCACTTTCTCCAGGCACAAAGTATTCATGGTACTCGAACCCTGCGTGGTAATTGAGTTGGCTGAGGTAAGTTAGTTGAGCGTAGTAGATTTCGAATCGGTATACTGTTAGTTATATATTCCTTCCGATAGCAAAGATCGAAATATTGCATGCACAGTGAAATTTATGGGATACTTTGCAGTGGAATTTCGGTTCTTCCGTCCTTTTTTATTGATCACATCGGTTTAGGTAACTAAGTACTTTTGCCGTGAAATATCCGCCCTGATAAATTCATCTGATCAAAACAATTGCTAGCCATTCGATTACTATTCAGGGTTATAGGGGAGTAGAAACCATTATTTGACCTATTCAGTCAGTGGTTTATGGAGGCTACGCATACGCGGTTGATCAATGTATCTATCCTCCCAGACGATTTTGGTTCCAGTAAGCCGTACGTAGGGATGGAAAGGCCTAAAGGGAATAGTTTTCGATGGTAGGAGCAATGACAGAGAAGGGAGCTTGATGAAGAAATGAAAAGTAGTAATTTCAAAAAACTAAAACTTCGATTTTTGGTTAACCTTAGTATGCCACACGATGTAGCGGAATAAAGAAACTGCCTCTCTCTGATCAAATGGAGACTCCTCAAACATTTTCAATCTGATATGCACACTATACTTTGCAATACTGCCCTCTACGATGTTCCTGGTTTAGTTCGAATTCTTTTTTCTTGGCAGAGTGATATTGAAAAGTTTGGGTCCGCAACGTCCCATGATTTACCACCACCTGGTTGTTCCCTCCGATATCAACTTATATGGCGTGCTCATTTCAATTAGTGCTTCTACGGAAACCTTTTCAATATGAACATTATTTAGGTGAAGATTAAGCAACTGTGTGGGGCCTTATTAGAGCAGTACACCTTTTCCAAACTGTAGTTGGGGTTGTTAATAGGAATATTCACATTACAGACCGTTATTCGCCTTATTTGAATTTTCGAAAATAAAATTCTGCTATGTAATTTGAATATTTGAATTTGCCATTTCCTTTTCCCAGTGAAGTACAATCATTTATGAATGTATAGCGTGAAGTTAATAATGGTTGTCGGTGGTCTGTAAATGTGAAATCGTGGTCGGTGAAGTGTCTGATTGAAAACGGTGGTGTATAATTGAAAACTGATTATTCATATGGATATAATCGGAAACTAACCAACCCTACTATCCTAGCGAGTCACGATGACAACCAAAAAGTTCTAAAGAAAGTACTTTCGACTTCTGCTTTTAAAGCTTCTTGTCGTTCTGTCCCAAAAGGTGATCTATGAATTATTGGAATTTGGAGAGGGAGGTGATATATCGGTAGGTAATGTTGCTGCCTCACGTATGATCTAAGAATCGAATCTTACTGGAGTCGTCGCTCGGCAAGACGGTTTGGTACGGAATTCGCCGGAAATTGGGAGAATTGAATACCCTGGCTTGTGTGTGAAGTTGTGTTGGTTGAATCCTTCCAACTGCTACCACAGCTCCAGATTGGAGGCATACCGATGATGGATACTTCTTCGGTCTTTTTCCAACGCGTTTCCTAATTATTTCGTTCTTGAAATTTGGATTATTTGAGTCCTGGCGTATAGTAGATAACCTCGTTTGAGCCAGAGCCAATTGAGAAAGAAGGGCATTGAAATGTTTCGAACCTTGGAAGAAGAAATAGGTTTTCTAGCGTTGCT
>UZAF01020494.1:0-17750 GCA_900617895.1 Haemonchus placei | reverse complement strand
TTATTTTCATTGCCACCGATGCCGGTATAGTTGAAAGGTAAGCAGGTGTCTTCCAGAAGATCATAGTAGAATCTTGGAAGGGAGGCATCGCCTACACCCAGCATAAGCTGCTGATCACATGGGGAACCTAAATGGCAACCCCTATCGGAAGGTACTGTAGAATTGAACATGATAAAAAGAAAAAAAAGAATAAAAGTGAACGAAAGCAGGTGTCTCATTAGGCTCATACACACAGCTAGTGTTTTGCGATTTCCATGGCAGGCATGAACCCACCTCTTTTCTCACAGCAGACAGTTGATTTGATATCCTTGCCATGATGACAGTAATAATTATCAGGACAGGGCTCATTGTAGCACTGGACAACTCGTCCACTTGGTGACATAAGCGGAAGTTCGCCACCGAAGCAGACCGTAGTGACTATGAAGAATATCCGATTATCAAGGAGCACGACTACAGAGTTATGAGAAAGAGCACTTACTTGGTTTGCATTTTTCCTGGCACAACTTCTTCGTAAGGAAATTGTTTTCGTTTCCTTTTCTGCCTTTGTATTTGAAAGGATAACAATCGCCTTCTATAGGGTTATAGTAGAATCGATCCAGCGAGTCATCACCTTCTCCTTCACTCCATGATGAATCACATGGTTCCTCTGAAATAACCTTTTCCCTAATGAGTTCGAGGAGGCGATAAAATAGGCTGGAAATGAATCTACTTACGATTTATCCGAGAGCAACAATAGCTGGAATTCTTCGTGGCAGGATCCCCAGGAAGACAGAAATATCCTGTTGGACATTGTTCTTTGCCCATCGGATTGCACACAGTAGGAACTCGGTTCTCATCGATGTGTACGTCACCCAAGCATGGATTCACAAATACTGAAACCTCTTGCGAGTCGGGCCGTGATCGGGTGTGAGGTGAGCCGACCGTCCCGAAGAGAATGACGAGGAGTGCAAAGTGAAGAGGAAGCAATACATGCAGAACGGTGTTAGTGAAGATAACATACGCCGACCAACGGTTTTGTATAGCATTAAAAATGCCTAATAGGCTATTTCCATTCNAGTCGGGCCGTGATCGGGTGTGAGGTGAGCCGACCGTCCCGAAGAGAATGACGAGGAGTGCAAAGTGAAGAGGAAGCAATGCATGCAGAATGGTGTTAGTGAAGATAACATACGTCGACCAACGGTTTTGTATAGCATTAAAAATGCCTAATAGGCTATTTCCATTCATTCCGACGCACCTGGACAGGTTCGTTCACACTCGGCTTGGGTTTCGAAGTTATTCTGATTACCTCGCTTGCCATTATATTGGAATGGGAAACATTGCTGAAAATGAATTTTGAAGCTGAGAAAGGACTGATTGTCAAGACAGACAGCAGTGACTGACCCGGGGCAAGAATATTGGAAAGTCAGAGCGCCGCGAACCATGGTCAGGATCCTTCGGTCAAATTCTCCATTAAGTATTACTAGTCGAACGTGAGGCAGTGGAAAGTGCCATATGGCATGGTACAAACATATATGGGCCTTTTTGAACAACAGGGTAAAACTTAGGGGTGAATTCTCCTTTCCCGTGTTAGGCTACAGAAATGCGCTCAAACATCATTACGATTTCGGACAAAGTCGGATACGTAGCCCGTTCCGCAAGGGCGGAAGTGATGCTACGAACAGCTTGAAGCAAAGAACTGAACCTACCCTATCATCTGGATTATAATACCATCGAGCTAATCCTGCATTGCCAGTGCCAGGCGCCAATGGAACCGAGCAAGGATTTGTCGCTAAAAACGTCGTTGTGAGGAAGCTACTTCGAATTATTAAAAGAAGGCATGGGGTGCAGTGAACGTACCTCCGGGGCAGCATACTGTAGTTTCAGGTGTAGCACCGAGATGACACCAGAAGTTCACTGGGCAAGTATCTTTGTTGGTTGATGAGCAGAACAGAACCTGAAATACCTAGTCTAAGAGTCTCTGAAGCATTTCTCCTCACGGAACGTATCAGTTGGCCACATATCCCATTCATTTACATCTTGCCTTTATGCTTACTTATCAATATTCATATCAATGGAACCACATGGCTTACTTCATTTTATGACAGATTACTATTTAATACCTATTCATATTTGATCAGACGACATTTTACCTGTCCAGCAGCCGTGGTAGCCGGTTGACCGATGCAAGGATTGTCCAGAGGTTGACAAGAAAGCTGGCAAGCTCTCTGAAAAAGCTAATATAAGCCCAATAGTTGCTGAAAGTATGGTAGCGCCATGTGATGACGCTACCAAGCTTATGGTACGGAGATGGAATACAGTAAGATTCTGACCAAACTTCCCATCCCCTCAGGAACGCCAAATGATAATTGGCCATGGTACCAATCCGACTTCTATTTACACAAACTTGACTTCGACTTCTATGGGCCGAATTGTTGGTACCAAAGGAGAGGAGAAGTATTGAGCTATGCACCAACACTTCCCCGTCACCCATTGTACAGGCCACATGAGCATTCAACGCTCCCACCGTTTTGAATGGATGTCGAATACGCGGGCGTATCCCGAAACTGTACTTACCACCATCACTTTCAAGCCCTACCCTGAAGGGATGTCTCAGATAGAATCTTCTATTTAGACGATGCACCACACACTTCATCTTCTTCTCTTGGAAAACAACTTTATTGATCTAAGCCCCACCCAAGAATACAGATATCCTAGTCTACCACTGGTTTTCCACTGCAAAACACAGGCGTGAAAAGTGAAAAATATCTAGTTGACCCTTGATGGATGCCCGGAAAAAGAAGCTTTTATGAGACGATTGTTAACTGGAAAGAAAGAACCACACAATGTGGAGGGTACAATAGCCAGCGTGTCTTCTCTTTCACACTCACGTTAACAATAGCTTTGAGGATTCTGAATGGGTGAAGCTTTTAAATGTCTATTTTGCAGTGAGAAGAAGTTCCCCGGTTAGTACCACTTTCCAAAGAGCAAACTGAAAAAGACGTCACACGTTGAAAGCTTTTTGTATAAAAAGTGGGAAGCACAAAGAGAGGATGTTCGTGCTGCACTTCTCGAAGTATAAGGTTGCAATGCACTTTCGAGCATACCATCCATCGTTCGTGAAAATCGCCCGTCTTCACTCACCAATGTGATGAAATTGTTTTGATTTCCTTTCAAGCCATTGTAGATAAATGGACGGCAAGTTTTCGTGGACTGGTCAAAGTAGTAACGTTCCAAATTGTAATTTCCTTCACCAGTTGACATGGGTAAGTTGCAGACATTTATGGATGCTGAAAAAAAGAAGTAGGGATGAATGTTGAACTGTTATAAAACAAATGTAAAACCTCTTTAGCTGTTTACTACCGGTTCCAAAGCGATCGTGGCCCTATTACGTAACTGAATTACCATACAAATGAAGTGGACTTCTTTTCTTCCTGCGCTCTCGAAGGCTAGTCTCAAGCTTCTCAAAGGTGAACTCTCAAGCCGTATGAATGAGCGTCAGTCTCTCTTCTCATTCACCTTGAGTTCCACTTTCTTAGCGGCTATGTAACCCACTACCGGGCAATTCCCGAATGGGTTATAAAGCGTCCTTACCGGGAAAGACTTTCCTTAGTGAGTGTTGGCTGTTTCCTTGAGAAAAACCTTTGTTACATGCTTTACTTACCTCCTGGGCAACAAACAGTCGTGCTCATATCGACACCAATATGGCACCAATAGTTTGCTGGGCAGGTATTCAAGTTCGCTGAGATGGAGCATGTTTGTGGACGGCCGTCTACACCGACAAACGGCCGACCCTCGAAACAGGGATTCGGTCCGCATCGTTCATCACAAGCCTGAAAGTCGTTTTTCTGTCGGCGGATTTCATGGCGGATTTTATTAGGTGTCACCTCTTTCGTAAGGAAATTGTTCTGATTTCCATGAAGTCCACCATACGTGAATGGCTGGCAGGATCCACTTTGTTGGTTGTAGTACCATCGATCCATGAACTGATTGCCCTCACCTAGCAACAAAGGCAACGAACAGGGATCACCTTCTGAAGAGAGTGATACTTCAGTCATCGCTGAACTTTCTTGTACTGGGTTCAAAAAAGGTCAATTAAAAATTTTAAACAATTAATTTCATAAGAGAGGAGCTCCACTAACCGCTCGGGCAGCAAAGGGTGGTGTCCGGCGAAGCACCAACATGGCACCAAGCGTTTGGCCCGCACATATCTGGGCCACCAGGGTTGCAGAGCTGAGGCGGAAGAGATATCGGCTTGTTGCACGGGTTCACAAACACTGAAAAACATTCCCTATAGAGAATACAATAATCATTGACGATCACCATGACTTCGAAAGGATTTAGGCGAGTCAGTAGGTGACCGTCAGAGTGTTGAGAAGATTGTTTGCAGCATATTTGGCCTCTTCTCAGCAGCTTACTGATACGTTTGAGGTAGAAATGAAATCTGCAGTTCCTCATGAGCCCAGGACAGAAGGACTTTCATTAATGTAAAGATTTTCGTGGCGGGAGTAAGCTGAAAGTTGATTGTAACTGAAGGTTGCGATGGTGCAATACGTTTCTAGTGAATCCAATAGCTTACACTACGCCTTTTTCATTTCATAAACCCCAGCATCACAGAAATTCAGCGAATACTGAGAGTACAACGAGGTACTTAGCGGAAACCGGACTTAATGTCACCCACTCAGGAACTAAAATGGCGGTTTTAATCAAACTCATATAGGTGCACACCGCACAGTCAGCGAGCTCCCAGCTGTTTGCAGCACTTAGCCTAAAGGGGTTACTCTCCTTCCCTGGTTGTGAGCTTCCCACTCAGCCATTACAAAAAATTATAGGGGACAAATGGGAGTAGGTAGAGTAAACGCGTATTAAAACAATGCTCTAAAGGGACAAGGTTCATCCCCAATCTCCATTACCAGTTCCTATCACCCGTGGAACTGGTCGCTGACTTTAAAAAGTTTTTGAGCTGGGAAATCTAGAGAGAGCACACTTTTTAGTATTCAGGAGATACCTTATATGCTGTAAACATTGAGAAAATTGAAAAGAGCAGAAGAAATAGTTCGAAAGTTATTGTTAGTCCACACCACACAATACACATCAAGAAACCTCAGAATGAAGACTCTGAACGAAATTGAAAAATACACAAAAGCGTTAGATGTGGACCGCCACCGTCGTCGCACATCGCGATAGAATCGGGAAAGATTCCGAAGAGGAGTCGAAGAAGCAGTTCGTAGTCATGCTGATTCACCATTACAAGTTTGTTCACAGTCCTCGAGCGTAAGGAAGTTGTTCTGATTTCCTTTACGGCCATTGTAGATGAACGGTTTGCATACCATTTCGGCCGGATCGTAAAAGTATCGTGTCGTCGGTGGAGCTGGTGCACCGAGTTCGCCGTGTTCTTCAGGCATTCCTTGACATGCTCCCGGGACTGTTGGCTCACCCGGACAGCATTGGTATTCGTCCGGGACTAGACCCAGATGACACCAATGGTCGGCGCCGCACGAATTTGCACCAAATGTGCACGGAACTGGATGATTTGATGAGTCCAACAGAGGACTGCCCACTGGGCAGACGTTGACATAAACTGAACAATTCAGTAATTCCACAACTCAACAGAACATGACACTCAATGAAGTTATCAAATTCAGTTCATAGCTGTACAAGTTATCACTGAAATACTTTTAAATGAACAGTATTTTTGCGTAGGTTTTCATAATTCATTTCATTTACCCATCAAGCCTCATCATAATGCTCCACTTCCCGCATCTAGTTGGGATTCTCATTTCTGGTCTAACAGTATGCCCGAACAGGCTCTGGAAGTCCTGAACGGTCCTCATAGGAAAGGACTTCAGCGCCTGCTTTTCAAAAACTTGCAAATCCCTTTGACGAATAGAGGGCGTGACCAAAAATCGCTTTGGATAGATCATGATTAGATGTTACTCATTATAAAAACTTGGGAAACAGAACCCCAAGGGGCAGTGTTTTGGAGATCTGTAGTCCTCAAAGCACTACATTCTTAGTCGAGCAAAACTTATTCGACATTGCCTATCAGATTAGAATTGAGTATCGACTGATCAATATTTTTCAAATCCTTATAAATGGAAAACTTTTCAAAAATGTGCTATTAAGGTATTATGTTGATATCAACCGTATTAGTTGTTCAAAAGGTTCGAAGCACACACCAGGACATGTTTGTTCACAATCATGTTGACTGAGGAAGTTATTTTGATTTCCGTAACGTCCTCTGTAGAAGAATTGAACACAACGCATAGTGGATGCATCGTAGTACCATCGTGGAAGTGCTGCATCGCCGGTTCCGAGAGCCAGGGGCTGCTTACAGACCGCCTGCCCTTCCACTAAACTTTTAATTAATCAAGGGACAGAAAGATACGCAGGGATGGAGCTGGTGAAAATGTGTGAAACTGTAGGTGATGATTTCACATATTCGCTTTGGATATGAAATGAAGGTCAACACAGCTTGGGCAAGAAGTTGTCGCGTTCTCACGGTCCTGCCTAATCTGAGATCGTAAAAACCCTATGCCTTCGCAGATGCTGATGTCAAGATAATGAAAAGGACGCCGAAAAATCCCTTCAAAGCTCAGCTCATTTTTTTGAACCTTATCTGAAGAGGCTTTATCTCGTCGGGTTTGAAAAAGGCAAGATTCTCGGTGCATGCCGGCGACAATGGCCAAGTCTCACTCAGAAATTCACCGAGACTCTGGCCTTATACCGAAATCGAAATCAGCATGAAGTAATCGCGAGATCGGGGAGGGGGAGGGTGAGGAAGGGAAGTAGACAAAGTAGCTTCCACGATAGAATTCGTTTCTCACTGTAAGAATCGGTTACCATTTGGTAGATCCAAGAAAGAGTAAAGAGTCGGTTGAACGCTATAAATTCGTTCTTAGAATTAACCCATATTTCTAACAAGTAGAGGCAGCGCTTGTCTAATGAGATAGTGGGTAACCCAAGTTCACACATTTCCACTACCAAAATACTGAAAAAACCTACCTCGCCCAGGGCAACATACTGTCGTCTGCTGGTTAGCACCGAAATGGCACCAGAAACTGGCTCCACAGGTGTTCATGCCGACTGAGCAGGTTATCGGGCGGTTGTCCAGGCCCATCTGAGGCGGACCGAGAGCACACGGGTTATCAAGCACTGAGCAGGATAAGAGATTTTGATGAACTTTCAGGGTATCAGTCGGTATGATGTTGAGAGATGAATAAAGGAATGCAATGGATGAGGTAAACAAAAATTGGTTGACACATCGTTAAAGGTTTTGATCAATAATAGGTTTAACAAAAACTTTTTTTCATTCTGAAGAGTAGGCATTAAACTTGATATTAGAATACGGTAGTCCACTTACCGTAACATGTTCGCTCACAATCCTGTTTACTTAGGAAATTGTTCTGTGTGCCTTTCATTCCGCAATAACTGAAAGTTAAGCTTGTATTTTCGTTACTTTCCATTGTTTCGGTCTTTCCTTTCACAATATTTCACCTCGCAATTTCAATTTTTTTCAAATTTCTTTACCTATAATATTTCAGGCTTTTATATTAGTTCGGAGTAATTTTTATGATATCATTCGTATATGATTTCTATCACACTGCTCTCCGAAAAAGGTTTCTGTAGAAATGTTCACAATCCTATTCAAATAAGGTCATTTCAACTATTTCAATTTGGTCAAAACAGCATTAACGAAAGGGCGTGGCTCAAATTCCATCTGGATGCAATGTGTTGAGGTAGGGGCAGTGCGCGACTGGCAGTAGCAGAGTAGAAATAGGGGAAAATGGAAAGGAGCCTATTCAGAATGTTTCTTGGACTGTGCCCTCACTACGTGATCCCTCTAATGTTGTAAGAGCTACAATCGTGGCTCGCCCTTCGTTCGATTTTGTTACTGAACGAAACCCACATCAAGCTACCCGTACTACCTTACCTGAACTGCACACACGTCTGCGATTGAGCATTCCAGTACCATCGCTGTAACTGTGCCATACCAACTCCTCGGTCCATAGGTTGACTGCATGGGTCGCCACCTTGAAGGATCATTACGAATTCGACGCTATGATACTTATTGGACGACTATATTTCGGTTGTTCTGTCTCAATGGGTGGCTTACAAAAGCCGAATCTGATTTGTTTCTGCATTTTGAAACAAAAATGATTTCTTTTTTCGGTATTTCGCTAAAATTTGACACATAAGTTTAATGCAACANGTTCGATTTTGTTACTGAACGAAACCCACACCAAGCTACCCGTACTACCTTACCTGAACTGCACACACGTCTGCGATTGAGCATTCCAATACCATCGCTGTAACTGTGCCATACCAACTCCTCGATCCATGGGTTGACTGCATGGGTCGCCACCTTGAAGGATCATTACGAATTCGACGCTATGATACTTATTAGACGACTATATTTCGGTTGTTCGGTCTCGATGAGTGGCTCAGAAAAGCCCAATATGATTTGTTTCTGCATTTTGAACCAAAAATAATTATTTATTTTTTCGGTATTTCGCTAAAATTTGACACATAAGTTTAATGCAACATTTGATGCCTCACTTGACTAATTTTCGATGCTCAGAGTTAAACTCCATTTTCTGCTATGTAGTACACAGTTACACACTGCACAATATTGTGAGTAAATAGAAAAAAGGAAAAACGGCAAATTAAGGCGGTGGGCTGAGTGCAAAGGCAGTGCTCACGACTAATTCTGCTGAAGTTTTCTGCTTACATCGTCTTGCGAACCTTACCCCACTCATGAGATCCGCCCCTGAATCAGAAATGTTCTTGAAGGAAACTCGGTCTCACAAAGTGTCCAGACTCGATTAATAATAAACTAACAAATTTTTAAACAATTTTATGAAGAACAAGCATAAAGCAATAGTTAAATCACTCAAGAAAAATTCCTATGCGTTCAATCGTGAGCACTCCCTTCACACACAAAGCTAAATTTAAAACTAGGATTAAGCAGAGGATCTTGACAAACAGCACACGAACTCACCGACGTCAGCAATCTAGAGGTCTTGAAGAAATTACGGAACCTGAGACACATAAATACCCGATTCAAACTTACTCAATACCGGGCAGCAATAGTTGGTGTCGACGCCAATATGGCAGTAATGTTGCGATGGGCAAGTATTTGTTGAACCACATGTATAGTACTTGTTGAAAACGGAGTACGGCTCGGAGAGTTTGCATGGATTTTCAAAAACTGAAGAGAAAGTAGGTTGAACGGAAAAAGTACCGAACAATTTCAAAGTGGACTTGGTTCAGTGTTGGAATAACTATGATGGGTTGAATGTTGCTGCTACTCAGTTAGTGCCGTTTTCCAGAATATGCCAATCAACTACTTCTTGGTGAGTAGCACCGACTTGATTGAATCTGATTTGTGATAATGGTAGACCTTAGTACTTAGGGGATACGCTTGTTACTTGACTTGTTACTTGACTTGGTTCTATATGGGGTTGAATATTTGGCCCGAAACATCGTTCCCATGGAAACATATGCTCCACAGATGCGGCACAGAGAGACGGTAGAGAGGTCAACGTACCAAAATTTTAGTAACAGGGGGGTGCAACAGGCTTAAGAAGACCAGATATGCTCGAAAACGCTCGTAAATGTCGTGCACTGCTACTTATTCGGTCCAATCAGTCAAAATACAATGAACTATCAGAAAAATGATCCATCCACGTACCTGGGCATTGCCGCTCACAAGCCTCTCGGCTGATAAAATTGTTGGCATTACCCCGTAAGCCACGATATTCGAAGGGAACACACTTGCGTGTAGCACCGTCGAATGCCCATCGAGTAGCATGATATGTCCCTTCACCCGGATTACGAGCCGGTGCCATACATGGATCGGGAAGCACTGCAAAATTCAACACATGATGGGAATCAACACTTTAAAAAATCTTTCAAACTGAAAAAATCTTCGGTTGACTTTTCAACTTGAAACTAGATCTAGAAAGTAGTTCTTATTAATCTGATGAATCATAGCTTCAGGAAAATCACTAAAAGTAGAAAGATTACTTGAATGATCTCCCTGCGAGTTTACTTTCTTCAGAACGGGTAATTATATGGTTTGTGAAGACTTTTAGTTATCATCACATGGGGTTCTTCAATGATCAAGTTATTCCAGTCCGGTTAAAACGTAGAGCGCTCCATTTTCCTTCGTTCATAGCGCACGAAGAAACTCGATCCGACTTTTTCAGAGTTCATTTGTTGTAGTGACGGATCCAGTGGCTTCAATTCAGTGGTCACCCCGAATGCTTATGGCGTTCTCGGTCGAGCAGATCTTCTGGTCCTACAATGTCGCTGACCCCCCATCATTTATAATTTTTTGACTCGAAAGCCTCCTTCATCCTTTCATTTGCTGCGGGTCACCCCTGAGCATCGCAGGCTGAGCATACGCTCAGTGATGTTCACTGGGTCGTGGAAAAGGCTGCCCAAATAGATAACAAAAACACGAGCACTCAGATTTACCGCTTGGGCAGCACACGGTCGTCTCTTTCGTTTCTCCAATATGACACCAATGCTTATCGGGACAAAGCAAATCCTTGGAGCATGTGGTCAGCGTAACCTAAAACGATTTCTTTGAAAATTCGGACTTCTGTAAGAGAGATCGGTATAAAAATGGATTACAGGACATTTCCGAAAGTCTAGGCAGAGAAGCGGATAACTCTTACCACCTTTATAACATTATATGAAATATTCTCAATGTTGGTTCAACTGGACGGTGAGTTAAATCGTAATGGGATAAGAATACTCTGAATCAGCCTCCTCCCTCTTTTCTCCCCCTTCCCCATGGCCCCAAATGCCTATTCAGAGAAAAAGAGCGAGTAGGGCAGTGCCANAAAAAAGGAGGAATTAGAGAAAAAAAGTTACAGAAAAAACTGGTAATAGGATGTGTAGTGAGGGAAAAGGCGTACCGCAAATTTGAGCGAGTTGAGCGTCAGAGGGCACGGATTTATTTGAACTGGACATCGTGCTTCACAACTTTCCTTTGTCAAGAAATTATTCTAAACACTTTATTATTAAGACTATGTTTTTTATCTAAATAAATAATGAGTCGATTCAAATTTTCCTAGACTTAAAACGAATTTCCCACGACTTTGTAAACTTAGCCGAATCTAATGATTGTAACTCACCGGACTGCCTCGGATACCACGGAAAGTGAACTGGAGACATTGTCTCTTAGGAGCATCGAAATAGTACCTAAAAACGTAATTTGTAATAGTTTGAAATATAAAATTGTCAGAATTACATTATATTTCTAAAAAAATTAGATTTTTAAAAAAGTCCCTGATACCTACTAAATAGAATTTGTCATTTTGCAAAAAATGTGAACATAGGCCTACCTAATCAGCTGCAGAGGACCTTCGCCCTCGGTCTTGGCACTCATGCATGGATCAGTTCGTCCTGGGCAACACATAGTAGTGGCTTCATCAGGACCTGTATATGTGTGAAAATTGGATGCACAGAAGAAGAATTACTTGATTCTTGGTGGAGCAGAAACAGTGAACTGCTTTTATGAAACTGTACTGACCAGGATGGCACCAATGCGTCTGTGGACAGGAGTCTTCCATCGTCGGATTGCAGTGTTGTGGCCGTCCATTGGGAAGCAGGTATGCGTCTCCCTTCGGGCAGGCATTTACCCAAACCGGACAAGTTACTTCGCAATGTTCTCGCAACAGGAAGTTGTTTTCATTACCGCCCAGACCTTAAAAAATTACCAAATAGTATTTAATTTGGGGGCAATGCTAATACATAGAAGTCGACTGATCGGTCAACTGAAAACTCACCACGGTAGGTGAACGGTTGGCACTGTCTCGTCTGATGGTTGTAGAACCAACGATTCAAGCTTGAAGAACCATGGCCTTCTTTTACTATCAGGCTACATGGATCACCTTCGGACTGACAACAGACAGTAGTCGACTCATCGAAGCCAATATGGCAATAATACCTGAAAGTAAAAGGTTCTATTGAACTGAAGGTGATGGTATACTCATTTTTTCAAGAGGAAAAGGCAAATTCAGTAGGTTCCCCAATTACAAGTGAGCTGCTTCTGAAGCATGCCCGAAAACTGATTCGTAAAAACGAAAACTCACCCGGAGGAACATGGAGCATTCTGATTGCAGTGGAAAGGACGTTGATCAGGGGTCAGAATTGGCTGACCGACGGCACAAGGGTTTACCCATACGGGACAGAGAGCCTAGAAAAGACCCATGATAAGATAAGTAACTAGTAGAGGCTTCAACTAAAATTCTTCTCCATGTTTCAGATGACCAACGCAGTTGGACAGAAAAACAAACCTCACAAGCTTCTTTTGTTAGGAAGTTGTTTTGGTTGCCTTTCAATCCCAAGTAGTTGAAGGCGAGACACTTCCTCTGGACTGCATCATAATAGAAACGAGTCAGCGCCGAATTTCCTTCTCCTTTGGTCCACGGCTCAGCACATGGGTTGTTTCCTACACAATACAAAGGACTGTATAATACAAGTAACTGGTTGTCAGAAAGGAAGGGAGATTCCATGAGGAACGCTTTTCTAACTACCCCATAGGTGGAAATGGGTAAACCAACGGGGGGGGGGTAGGAGTGAGGTATAATTTGTAAATGGAAACAATATCCGAATTGACAATGAGATGAAAGGCGAGATCTGGTCTACGAGAGCTCACGGCGGTTCTCATGTGTAGAGTCAGGAGCTGCTGCAAAACCCCTATAATATAGGGTAAGTTTAGAGACCGAATTTCATTAAGTCAGCCCTGAATCATTGCGTGGACTAATCACTAATTCCAAAGCTTTCCCAAACGTGAAGGACAGCCGGATCTCGGAAAGATTGATGTGCACTGAATAATGACTTGTTCTTCCCCTGTAATTAAAGGTAACTACTCATTTTGTAGACTGAGGAGGAACTTCCACTTTCAAAGAGTTCCCCACAGAATTTCCTTCCTTTTTCTGCTCATAAAGTCTTTCTTCTAGCTCACAACACTGCAAAATTCAATAAAGCTGGTTAAGCTCACTACATAAACGAACAAAAATCAATAATCGATTGATTAAACAAAGCTTTTTGAGAAATCGGCATGCATCACACCACCAATCACCATCAACCGTACTTACCTCATATGAGGGAAGGCAGTAAGTGTTGCCAACAGAGTAGAGAGTTACCTGCATAGGGAAAAGTTCTGAAAGACAGCTTTATTATGAGAATCCTTCCACCAGTGACATAGATAAGTAAAGGAATTTGTTAGGTAAAGAAGCGGAAGCATGCGGGGAGATTCAAGTGAGGAGCAGATTGTGAAACTGTGTACCATAACCAGATTCGGGCGGGAAAAGTTCTGAAAGACAGCTTTATTATGAGAATCCTTCCACCAGTGACATAGATAAGTAAAGGAATTTGTTAGGTAAAGAAGCGGAAGCATGCGGGGAGATTCAAGTGAGGAGCAGATTGTGAAACTGTGTACCATAACCAGATTCGGGCCAGAACGTGAACATAATTTTCGATTTCCGACAGAACCACCACCTTCTTGGACCGTTGAAATCAGTCTTATTTGAATTTAAACAAAAAATTTACAAAAAAATAGTTTTCTTAAGTCATTTCTTCCTAAAATGGACGACTAACCAAGCGCCTGACAACAAACACTAGTTGTAGTGTCGGCTCCGACATGACAATAGTGTCCAGCCGGGCATACGGTAGGATTTGTGGCTGAGCACTGAACGATCACTCCTTGAGAACGATATGGTGAGCCGATTTTGCACGCATTCACTGAAATCAAACCAAATCATGGGGCTCTGCGTTGATTTTCACAAAAGTACAGCCCAAGCAAGTTGTTAGTGAAGGTCATTGCTGTGGGAGGGGCTTGTCACCCACACAACCTTTGGTGGACAATTTCTGCTAAGTTATTTTCAAGTGATAAAAGGTGTAGAGGCGAAAATTTTATAATTGTCACGTAATATTCATAAATATATGGACATGGATCGCTAATCGCTCAGGCCAATGAAGCCTCCCATCCCTGAAGGGTTAGCTGACTGGCAACGGACTCGTTTGGGACGATACGAACACTGTTATGTACCTCTGTTGATCAGTGCAACTCATTGTATAAACCCGCATACGTGACAAATGCTTATGCAACTCTGTCTAGAATTCGAGAGCGGGGAGCGTTCCAAAACCGGGTCTCATCTGCTATGACAATGTCTGAGAGTTTTTGAGCTCAAATCCGACAGGATAAAATTTCTTGGTTTTGGAGATCCTGCCAGAAATCGGAGTAAGTTCCATTCTGTCAATGCAATATGAAAACCGGATACTCGAAGGCTTAGAAGTGGTCCAACTTCCACAGTCGATGATCTCCGTGAAAACTATGATTATAGGCGGATTGATCCAGCAAATATAATTTCATAAAATTGAAGCCGCTAGTTAGTAACAAAGTTGTAATAATGGTAACAGAAGAGAAGAGAAAAAAACGAACCGAGGCACGAATTTTCACAATCCTGTTTGCTGAGGAAATTGTTCTCGTTACCCTGTAGACCACGATATATGCACGGTTGACATTGCTGAGTGAGTGGATTGAAGTACCACCTGAATTTTGTAAATTCCTTAAATCAAAATTTCACTAGGGGTGAATCTGCGGTAGGTAGCGGAGCTGCCTGTTAGAGGTCCAGGGTTCGGGTCAGGGTTTGATCCCGCTCAAATCGGGCGCTAACTCTCGCCACTCTGTAGACATCCAGTCGGTACCATACTCTTACCGGAGGGCGAAAAAAATGCAGCACTTTTCGCCAGGTGTTCCCATGATTGAACGTCAAGCACACACACACGCATTCAAATACCACAAGGGTTGAGAATGGAAGTTGAATGCATGGCGCAACGGGGGGGGGGTGATCAAGGTTTAGCACTTTGAGACTCTAACAACGACCGTTGGAGCTTACCGTTGCAACTGAGCATTTCCGATGCCGACATTCAGAGGTTGCTGACAGCGATCGATAGGAGCTGAAAGGAGCTTCTAGACTAGTATGATGATGTAAAACGTTAAACAGAACTCACCTGGTTTAGGGCAGCAGGTGGTGGTTTGAGCATTGGCTCCTACGTGGCAGAAACTTCCACCTCCGCAAGAGCTTACTCCAGGAGTACACTGACCTCCCGGAATGGATACGGTCACTGCACATGGATTTGGGGACTCTGAAGATTCAACGAGGTTGTTTAGCAATACAGCTAATGATGCTACCAATTCCTCCACCGATTCCGAAAATATGAAAATACTTCCATCCCAGGAAGTTATTCAAGAGGGAAAGTTAGTGTTTAATCATAAAAAAAACCAAAAAACCAATGTTAGAGGTTAGTAAGGTACCAGAAGAGACGAATTTGTTAGAAGCAGCATGCGATATCGGATTAGGCAGAATGGGATAGAGCTTTCGTAGATCCAGCAGAAAACAGAAGTTCATCGGGCAGCCTATAGAGCCAGAAGATGATAGTTGTCCAGAAGACCTTTCCCTGAATGCATGCAAATCTCCACCTGGACATTTCGCTTGACATTCTTCCAGGGTAAGGAAGTTGTTGCGATTACCACCGGCTCCGAAATAGACGAATTCTTCACACAGTTTCAGACGTTTATTGAAATAGAATCGAACTATTTGAACTGAACCGACGCCGGACTCCTTGTCCAGAGTACATGGGTCCACTGAAATCTTTCGGGTTGAAAACAAAATGTTAGTGAGCTAATATGAAAAGCAGATCGACCTGAAAAATAGCAAAAAGCTTGAGCTGATGCTTTTTTTCTCATCTGTGCAACATTTTTAAAGTATCTATTCGCTTTTTGCTTAATTATCCTACCAATCGGCCATAACTTAATTGTTCCTTAAGTGCAGGCGTGGCGCATCCTCACCAATGTACGTCGAAGAACGAGGATGTGATGTGAATAAGCTAAGCAAGCGTAAGCCATTCAAATTCAATTTGTGTGAAGCAGAGGCGATTTCCGATCAAGCCATGTGGCATAGCGAAATGGGACGGTAAAATGGCTACACCTGCAACTGTTCCCCGTTGGCACTGTGCCAAACATTTCTGCTCCGTTTCGAACACATTGCCAAAGCCACCCGTCCCACGATAGAGAAACGGTCGACATTGTTGTGAAAGAACGTCGAAATAGTATCGGGGAATAAGAAAGTAGCCATAGCCGACAGAGAACGGCTTCAAACAGCAGGCACAACTGCTCTCAGCGAGTGATATTTGAGTGGGAACGTCTGAGTTCGAGAAAGCTGAAGAAGAAGAGAAGCGTCAAAACCGTAAGCTGTTACTCGAAGTTTATGAGCTCAATTGGTGGTGAGCGGCCTTTCGTTATTCCGACACACACCTTGAAGAACCCTTTGAAAAGATCTGATTAGATGGCAAGACTTGGTAGTAAGGAGATTGTACCGTATGGGAGCTTTCGTTATTCTGTATCAAAATACTAGCTCCTTCCATTTCTCCCACAACGAAGTGCTCCGTAGGCTTAACTCAGAGGGGTCTACATACAATCTAATGAAACTGCATCGGTCGAGAGCCGGTAGTGTTAAAAGCAACGAACAGCATAGCTTATTCTGGATTTTTCTCAGTTTGCCTCCTTCTTCCAGAGACTTAACTGGTCGGGAAGACATTCTCGTAGAAGAGGATTTTCCACTATACTCTTCACTCTGTTTAAAACGATCTTGGAATCTGGCTTCGGAGATTTTATGGCTGTGGACTAGTAGCTCTTGAGAGAGCATTATTTTGTTGAAGTTCTGGTTGATGTTTTTCCGTGAAATTTTCTCAAAGCACTGTCACCCCCTTGCCTATTCTTGAGAATGAGTCAAGATCTTAAAATCATCTTATATACATAAAATTTATAATTGATGAATCACTGTCGACTGAAATTCGCTGAATTTCCATCCCATGAAAATCCATCTACCCAGGGTTTTTCTCAAGTCATCTCAAAAAAATCTTTTCACTTTCCTTTAAATTCTGAATATAAGCTGAATTTTTAGGATGGTTCTAATGCTAGGTAGAATTCCAGTAATTGCACTCCTTTTATTGGTCCGCCTCAGCTAAAGGTAAGGGTTCCACCAATAGCGAGGAAACTTGGAGGTCCTGGATACTCCGCCCATAAACTAAATACATTCAATGTGATGGGTTTATTGGCGATGTTTTCAAACTTAGTTCCATTCAGAAACTTCTAGGTCGGACGACTTCCGCGGAACTTAAATCTGAATCTGGGTTATTCATTATCTATTCTTTATCCTACCCTACATAATCCGTGCTGTCCGTCTGCTCGATATACATATTAAGGCACACTGTTGTAGTTTTACTCATAAATTTCCTTCGACAGCAGGTTATATTCGGGGGAGCGAGGTGGGGGTAGGAGTAAAAACTAACTAAACTCAATCTTTTCAAAGCTTGCAACACTGCACATCGATAATCACACAAGTAACAAACAAAAAACAACAAAAGCTGCACTCCATTATTAGTTCACACAAAAATCCGTACTAATGATCCATTACAAAGTGCTAATGATACATTGATCTGTTGTATTCAATTTATCTACCTTGATAAACTTTTGAATGCGTACCTTCACAAGCTGATTGACAGCTTTGAAACGTCTGAAAGTTGTTTCCATTTCCGCAACATCCTGACCAATAAAATAACTCACAACGTCCCCGAGCAGGATTGAAGTACCTATAAATATGGGCGTGTCTTCGATTTAACATGTACTACTTACAAGTATTACGGAAAACGTATCAGTAAGTAATAATTAAGATGAGAGAAAAGTAATCAAA
>UZAF01020492.1:4556-16074 GCA_900617895.1 Haemonchus placei | reverse complement strand
GAATCTCAGGAACCATTTTTATCGAGAACTGTGCCTTTAAAGTGAGCACTTGCTGTGAATTTAACAGTAACACAAACGACCACAATTCCTCGCTCGTCACTGTTCCCTCAGAGAAGTGCTACTATCCATATATAGTTGTTCACTATCTCTTTAATTTAAATTCAGGAACGTAGCCGGCGAAGATAATGGTCAAAAAGGAGAAGCAACAGGGAAGAAAAAGTCAGGTGCTCATACAGCTACTACATTCCCTTTTGGAACATCAAAGCCAGTGCCGCATACTGTATATAATTTGCTGAGTGTTTTTGTTGATGTGCTGGTGTGTTTGTTTTTTTGTAGATAGTGTGTCAATTTGGTCCGCAGGTTCATAACTCCTACTCTCCAGTGCATATCCAGAGCGTTTAAATTTAGACGAGTTACAGGCGTCGGAGTGTAAATAGGCGAGTGGAAGTGGTAACCACTGATAGTGGGTGATTAGTAACAGGAAATGAATTCAATTTGTTGATTGTGAATTAGGGTCGTGGATTTTGAGTGAGGTTCCTTCAAGGGCAAAATGGACCAGATCGTTATATCCTCCAAACTAACAGTACACTTTGGCATTTGATTTCCGAAGGACGTCATCGTCCAAGTGACTGGTACAGTTTACGGCTCTTTATCAGCTCTTACAGGCTATTCTTGGCTTCTGTCACCAAGCATCTGAGGTCCCTTTGCATTGCACATCATCCGCTCAAGTGCCAATTTTCCATTATTGACTTGGAGTATGTTACAGACGTAGTGACTCTGGCCTTCTCTGGCTTCTTATCAGCTCCTCTCGAATGTTTTCGTCATCAACCGTCTGTGTTCAGTCATCAACCGTCACTTCTATACACCCCACATCATCTATCAAGTGCCGGGATTCCGCTTTCGTACGATTAACACAAAGGGCGTCTCATTGAACTCCTCATTGTTCTTTTTGATTAAGAATATTTCTTATCACCTAACATCAGTGCTCGTATCCTGCCGCTTGCTCGTATTTCCATTTTGCATGCATTAGTCTACGGGTCAAAAGTTAGAATCTCACACACATTACGAGACACCCGCTCACAAAAAAACAAATATATCGATAGACAAACAGACGCACTCAGCGAATTATGTATAGTAGTATAGCCATCTTCTATTCCTAACAAAATTTGATTTGATATATCGAACGTTTTATTGCGTGTTCTGAGGCACAGTTCGTGATAGTTTTGAATACTCTTTTTAAGTAAATAACGGATCTTGGTAAGATATAGTGCATAGTTGTGCCAAAAAAGCAAAGATATGCAAAATGAATAAACAAAAAGGTGTTTTGACTAATCCAATTGTGGGATTGTACAAAATTATAGCGAGGAAAGGGGTGCTTGCGCAAAATTTCAAAATTTGCCAAGAGTTTCAACCAGTCAAAAATAGGGTATACTGCCTTTCTTTCCGAAAATTGCTTTTCACCACGCACTCTTCGTACCAATCAATTCGTAACAACAACATTCGTAACAACAACCTTCGTACCAACATATGTGCTCCATTTTGAATGGTGCAGCCTGTGTACAACCGTTGAATCACGGCCGAATTTGGGTGTAGACTTTGACGTAGCCTGAATTAGTTGCGAAACTGATGGAGCCCCATTTAAGCCGGTTTGCAACCCTTAAGGGCCGTGATTCAGCGGTCGTGCACAGGCTGCACCATTGGAAATGGAGCACATTTGTTGGATCCACATGCTTGGAAGCCAGCGATTCGCCCTAGTAGAGTACCTCAGAGACAATTTCCATCGTTCAGTGACTTTTGAATTGCATGCACGTTTTGTCTTTCTGAGGATCAACTGAAGTAATTGCATGTATTGGGTTGTCTACTAATTCAAACGACATTGAAGGAAGTCCAATGGAATAACACGAGTACGTACCTAGGTAAGCCCTCTGGAAGTTGCCCCAATTCGACAAAGGAATCACCACCGGATGCGAAGAAGTCAGCAAAGAAGCGGTACGCTGTTACACAGTCGTTTTTGACTTCTCCATTCTCGAGTTGGACCAAAGCATTTCAAAGACCCCTTCGTATTAATTGCACAGCTTACCGGTCTGTCCGTCAACCTGCCTTCCGCATACATAAAAGTGATGTGTGGCATGAAAACTGCAGGGAAGAATGAGATGAAAATGGCGGTTGAAACTCACAACATCATTATCTTTTTATAGCGTCGCACTTTTTTTGGTTTTTTCCTAAATGTGCTGTGCTTTTCCACTAACCTTCTCCGGCACATTGAGTAATTGATACACCAATCTAATGGCAAGGATCTCTCACATCATTCAGATCCGCTTCTGGAAAATGACTTTGACTCTGAAAAATTCCCTCCACAAAATTATATTCTGCGCGTGTCAATTTCACTGATTCTCCGAAACTTAAAACAACTTACGAGAGTAGCGAAGGCAATAGAGCCTGAACCTGCACTCATCGCAGTCATAGCGCGGGAGAAGGGCCTACGATATCTCGTGGGCGCCTCGGTTGGAACGTCCTTTCCGCGCGCCCGTTGAAACTAGGTCACCCCGCGCACTTCGCGCGCGGCGCAGCCCGCTGCGATTTGAGATGACATTAGAGACCACTAAGTGTCAATGGAGCGAATGATTTGCACTAGTTGATGCTATATTCTGTTCAAGCTGACTGCTTTTTAATTCCATGGACCAAGACTCAAATCGTATGCCCCATTGACAACTGCGACGTCTGTCAAAAATTGCAGGCTGACGCGCCGCGTGCGACGGTGCGACGCGACCTAGTTTCACGAACGCGCGCGGCAAAGCGCACCCCACTTTCAGTGACCGGAGAATCACGAGGATTTTGAGAAAACACTGTATTCTGAGTCAAGAATCAGTGTAGGAGGGTAGTTTTCACCATAACGTTACGTGACGGCTTTGCTGTTGTAGCGTTGATAGGTTATACGATTTCTTAAACTGTGGCGATCTTGATTTTGTATATGGATGGATAGAGAACTAATACGACAGTCGGGTCGCCCGGCTTACGCCGGGCCTATGGATAGAGCTTGGTCCTCCATATCCACTACCTTTATCGTGGTCATAAAGTTTGACGGACGGTCAGATAGACAAAACGACACATCAAGTTGCTGCTTCATGAATAAGAAAGGTTCTAGACGCTATTATTGCAAAAATAGCGTGTCATTGAAAGACAAATGCACGAATTAGACAAATATCTAGAGAGGAGTAGCTTGCCTTGTTTATGGAAGGATTACATTATTTTGGTCATGGGTTGTTCATTAAACCATTTCATACATTTTGAATTCAATTCAGGTATCAAAGTGGGAAAGATTTAAGTAGAGAAATGGTCGATCAAAGCTTCAGAAGATCACGAGTCCCCAGTAAGTTCTTCTTTAGTTGACTAGCGTGAGACTTTTGGGGGCAGTGTTGCTATCGGTTAAACGTTCAATTTGGAGTGCAATCCTCAGGTTCACATCCTAATTGAAGAAGTCTCGGGAGGGGAGGGGGATAAAGATAAATCGGTTGCGGTAGCTGTGCACAAGCCTATGCAACCTCAGTTTGCCTGCGTGGAAGGTGAGAAGGGCTCACGCAGAGCTCCCCTCTTCTTGTGTTTAGGTCGGACGTTCGAAAGGCTTCTTTCCCGAACGGATAATAGTACTACTCAATAGGCGCTTTCGGGTTCATCGACGTGCAAATATTTCCCCACGAGTATTTTCATTAATCACTGAATAGAGCGATAGAGCCAATTGATGGCCCCTCGCGACTTATTTGACAGGTCGCGCGAAATAATTGCTTCTCACGAATGAGAATTTTTCTTGATATTTCCTTTTCGCCATGGAAAACATAGAGAGAGAGCAGATGCTGAGACGGTAGGGAGTTGAAAGCAATGGTGAGCAGGGATGAAAAAATGTTCTTGAAATAATTAGTGCTTACTCAGGACCCAGACCCAATTTTCATCGCATTGAAAGTTGCCGAACTTCGAGAGCCAATTCACCACTGGATGCGAAGAATTCAGGAATTCCAAAAAGAAAGTATGTTTTTATAAGAACGTTTCCGTATAATATTCTTCGTAGCAAAGCCAAAGTCCTCAGAAATTGTGTACAAATTACGTATAGCATTTACAATTCTTCATAAGCACAAATTCTCAGATTCACTCGTACATTGACCTGGCAATTTGTTTTTCTGAAACTAGTGACTGTGGAAAAGGAGATGCTCGCAGAAAATGAGCGCTGAGAAAAGCCGAGACAGAGCAAATAATTCAATTCGGGATTTTTAAGGCGATAAGCCGTTGTCAGATTCGGCGACTCGGCAACCTTTTCGAGATTATGAGAACCCAGGGAAGTTTTCCAAGAATAATCATAGTCAGAATAATCCTAGAATAATCTGTCTGAATAATCTTAGTCATATAAATTGTATACAAATTACGCAAGACTTCACTTGTTTCCATAAACAAATTTATAAAATAAAACGTCGGAATCTAACGCCTACATGATCTACTCCTTTTCTAGACAGCTTCAAAATTTAAGAAACACCGCCGCCTTTCTAACAAGCTTGAACCCCAATGCATGCTGGNCGTCTTCTGAAGGCCAATGCTAAATCAGGTACGAAGGCT
The DNA here is from genome assembly GCA_900617895.1 of Haemonchus placei. Taxonomy (NCBI): domain Eukaryota; kingdom Metazoa; phylum Nematoda; class Chromadorea; order Rhabditida; family Trichostrongylidae; genus Haemonchus; species Haemonchus placei. The sequence goes on along the minus strand of UZAF01020492.1, from coordinate 11,472 downwards.
TCTAGTATGAAACGAACATAATAAATGGCTTCGCACCGTAACAGAAAATTTCTTCTACGTACTTTAGCGATCTTTATCGAAAGTTTTGCGGGTAGCTGAGGAATGGAATAATTGCTAAACNTTCTCAGATTCACTCGTACATTGACCTGGCAATTTGTTTTTCTGAAACTAGTGACTGTGGAAAAGGAGATGCTCGCAGAAAATGAGCGCTGAGAAAAGCCGAGACAGAGCAAATAATTCAATTCGGGATTTTTAAGGCGATAAGCCGTTGTCAGATTCGGCGACTCGGCAACCTTTTCGAGATTATGAGAACCCAGGGAAGTTTTCCAAGAATAATCATAGTCAGAATAATCCTAGAATAATCTGTCTGAATAATCTTAGTCATATAAATTGTATACAAATTACGCAAGACTTCACTTGTTTCCATAAACAAATTTATAAAATAAAACGTCGGAATCTAACGCCTACATGATCTACTCCTTTTCTAGACAGCTTCAAAATTTAAGAAACACCGCCGCCTTTCTAACAAGCTTGAACCCCAATGCATGCTGGAAAATGTGGGCCGGCATTACTTGATCGTCGTTTTTTTGGCACTGATTATTCAGACTGTGACCTTTTGATTCCTAATTATTCATACCATTGAAAGTCACCTTTTGGAGCATGCCAACTAGCGAGGTGTGTTCGGAGCGATCAGATCCTTTGCCTATTCTCAAGGTTCCTTTGGAGAGGGTGTAGAGGCAGCACGGTGTCTATTATTGCGCGATACCGTCCAACAAATGGGGGCAACATTTTCTCTCATAGGGCATTTCTTTGTGTCTTGCATTCAGTAGAGATGAAGCTACCAGAGTTGCTGTCTTTTTTCATAAAACTCTCTCTGTGTCTATATTAAGTGGTTACTGTGTATATCCAGAATCGCTCCATGTAGCAGCCACTGAAATGGTGATCATTGAATTTCCCAGTTCCGCAATTTGGTGGAAGACAGTGCCATTTCAGAACACAGTTGCCTAAATTATGGAGATCATTGAGTATCTTTCTCTCTGAGAATGGATTCAGATTGCTGGTTGAGATCTGAATCGTTTCAGAGCGAATAAAACTAATAAGTGCAATAATTTTCCCAAGTGCGTGTGAGGCAACCCGAAGAGGTCAAGATAGGTCAAGTACAGGAAAATGCAAAGATAGAGAATCAGTCATACTTATCTAGAATTCTCTTGGGAGATCACTTCATGACAGTGGAAGAAGCTGAAGATTTACTGCAACGTCTTCTGAAGGCCAATGCTAAATCAGGTACGAAGGCATCTAGTATGAAACGAACATAGTAAATGGCTTTGCACCGTAACAGAGAATTTCTTTTACGTACTTTAGCGTTCGCTATCGAAAGCTTTGCCGATAGTCATGAGTAGCTCCAGAGAAGGAACTCCAATGACGATAAATCGAACAACAGGTTGATAGGGCCTTTCTTTCTCTAGCTAGACGTGGCCCATCACGGCTTCCATCAAAGGAATCAACAATGTCAAGGGAAGTTGTGGAAGACGATAAAGTGCGAGGACGAGCGTAAGTTAATTATTATTTGAGGATACGAGGTAGTACATAGTTTACCGGTTTTCTCCGGAACCTATTAATTATGTGTGTGCAATGATGGGCACGCTACTTCTTACTGAAACTTTTTAATAGAGTTCAGAGTGGGGATTGCACGATTAGGACATGGATTGATGAAAGGTTCTATTAGAGGATTCTTTTGGAAGGCATCAGCCTTATCACAATTTCACCTTCATCAGCTTCTACTCATTTCTCATAACAGCTCACTATGTTTTGGTAACACAAAATATTTTTTTACCTTTCCTGTTTTCATTGATGTTTCGCTGATATGAAGGGCGTATCAAGAACTGACAAAAAGGCTCGTGACAAATTTTTTATAATCGTTTTCTTCTCTTTCACGACATATAGTCTACGGCAGAACTACCTCTACAAGATCTATCAATCAAAGCAGTTCATTCGATCAATCAATTCGATCATTCGAACAAATCGTGGAATCGTCCACCAAAAAGAGAAATCAGCAAGATGACATTAATGCACAAGATCCGTGCATTTAAGGAAAAAGAAATCGGAGAGCAACGCTCCGACAAAAAGCACTTCTAGCGTTTTCTTAAAATTCAGCTTATTCACCTACAGCGATGCGAAAGCCCTATAGTCAAACTAGATGCCAAAATACAAGTCAGTGGCCGAAAAATATTATGCTGATCCAATGCTCGAAAAATGGTCCGCATTAGCGAGCATAAAGAATGAAAGAAATGAACGAACGATCTGCTGGTTCCCCATTAATTGTCCAACGAACATATTTGACGCAGCCAATCGCTAGAATCCTTTATCTCCCAAAACTCACCTATTGTTATACAGGCACTCTTATATAGGCTTCTTGCGAACAGAAACATTACAATGAAACGCCAATATAATAGAACATATGCGGTAATATGCACAAAGAAAGCGATCTGCAATGCAAAATGAATGAACGTCGTGGTATACCACGACACTTCGGAGAGGGGCAATAATGAACTAGACGAACCATAGCAGGCGGAGCTGGTGTAGTAGCAAGTGGCGCACTATATCACACGCACGGTCAGGGGTTCTAATCCCGGATCGATGCCCGCCTAGGCCAACCAAGCTTTCCATCCCCCCGCTGTCGGTGAATTGGTACCAGACTCGTCTGGGAGGATAAAAGCCCTGACTTGTACATCGGCTGGCCACCGCAATTCTTTGTATAGGCCAAATACGTACTCATGACGCCACTACGATTCTGAATGGAAGTCGAGTGCGGGGCGCATCCCTCAGGCGGGATTGGTTAACGCCAGAAACTTTAAATTTTAATTTTTATAAACCATAGTGAAGATAACGAACTACAATCACACAATCAGTGGGATTTCATTCGAATCTCCCGTAATACCAGGTAGTTAGCTTATTGTGAAAATAATCAAAACCGACTCGCCATTGTTAATATGAATAATTAACGAATGTCGAAACACGATTATCTGAACTGCCACACACTGTCTCTATTCGTGAACTGAGCTACTGCCGTCGACAAGGGCCATTCCATTGAAAGGTAATCGTACGCCAGCATCAACTGCCGCCAATCCTCGCCTCGCCCAATGTTCGATAGAATTCGAGCTGTGAACCGCGGCTCCAAAAAACGACACGAATTCAGTACCGAATGAATGGGTGATGCGGAAGGCAGGCGGTCAAACCGTGCGAAAGTCGTACTGACACATTAGACAGGGCGATGTGGCTGGGAATGCTAGTCGACCACACGGTTGATGACAACTAGAGGAGCGCTGAAGAATCAACGAAAGGAGGGGCGAACAGGAACAGTAGTCGATGATGACGGTAAAAATGCGGAAAATGCGCTGGTGCCAACGCGAAGCCGTGAATTGTGACAATTTGCTTGAGCAGAGCAGGTTTTTATGTTCTCTGCCACAGTAGGTACAGAGTATTCACAGTCCTCGAGGCTGTAGACAGCGATCGCAGAGGTCGAGGTGGCTTGCTTGAACTGCTCGCGATACGGCATCGGTTGTTAAGAGGTAGAACGTTCGCCTGCCACGCGGGCGGCCAGGGTTCGTTTTTCGCCGATGCACGAAAACTGACGCAGCCGATCGCCAGAGTCCTTTATCTACTAAATACACATATTGTTACACAGGCACTCTTATATAGGCTTCTTGAGAACAGAAACATTACAATGGGTGACAGGAAACGTTAATAGAACATAGACAGCCAATAGAGATATGCACAAAGAAAGCGATCTGCAATGCAAGACGGATGAACGTCGTGGTATGCCATAAAAAAGGGGTTGCGGAACAGTTCGCCACGCGGGTTGATTTCTTCTGTCACGGGCAACGGAAGTTCTCCCCGATCGCGGCATTTTCAATTGCGGGATGCGGCAAATGTCACTGCAGTTACCGTGCTCACTCACAATCCTGCGGTACGCGGCGGGTGCGGCGTGCGCGACGCCGTTTTCGGGGAGAAGATTCCGGACCCCATCTGTCACGACAGAATACCACAATCGATCATTTATTGGGCTAAACCTGAAAGTTGGGTAATTACACCCTCGAAATAAAAAGTTCAATATACAAGGTCATTGCACCAAACGGGAAACAAGTAGTATACATTGCGTAATCAGCCATGATAAAATGAGAACAGCTAAGAGACACGAAAAACTCAGAAATGCTACGTTCGCACCTGCCGGTCTTTTATATCCTGCTTAAGTTTTGATATAAGATCGCAGGGTGCTGAGTTTCCCATCGCTGCTTCGAATTCTTTTAGATCTCGCACGTTGCGCTTCGCATACCAATTTCTCTTGCAAAAGCGCTTCTGCGATATACCACGACAATATCCTTACTACAATTACTTTGACGCCTAACTCAGGATGTTGTGGTGGCGAATTTCGTGTTCGAGTAAGACAAAAATGCGCTCATCCTGCTATGCCGACAGAAAGAAGAGTCACAGACCTACAACGCTTCAGCATCCATCTTGAATTACGAATCACTCCGCATTTGTTCTCTCCAAAACTCATCACCATGTTCAAAATACAAGAAAATGTAAATCTTTCACGAGATTGAGCTATTCGGCGACATAATTAGCAACACGCTTCAATACAATGGACAAGTGGTTTGCCCTTTTGTTTGAAACTTAGAAACAAAGCAGATGGGATCAAAAGCTATCAGACTACCTCACGTTTGCAGGCAGAAAATAGGATATTTAACAAAAGACCACACTTTTTCACAGAATTACGTCACCAGTGTTACATTCCAGGAAGTTGCAATTGAAATAAGTACTAATCAGAGAAATCTAGACATCTTAAGTACAATATCGAACTCGGATCCAGAATCACATTTTGTGTACCGAGTGGTGAATGTTTGGGGTGCAATTGATGTTCCCACTGCACCAGATTATGCCTTCACTTCTATCCATTTTGTGCATACGCTACATCTATCATATACAGAATTTTCTCGCGCACGTGTAGCTTAAAAAGAAGCAGAAGTACCGCGGAATCCCTTTTACTTGTAATGACATTCAAATCAGACTCACAAGCGCTATTCAATTCGTAACAGGTGAATAGTGTACGACAAGGGTAGTAACACCTTCTCCAGGACGTGTCTAATCGAATCAACTTTTCAACTCTTACAATCGATCAACTTTTACCTCAGATCCAGAACTTTATTCACCACATGCACTCGCTCCTGTATTCTAGGAGGAATACTGCCGTATGCTCATACTCTATCGAAGATATTCAGTCCTTCATAACCACCACTGTAAACTATCATAACGAAAGTGGCAAAAAATGATGATGTGCCCCGTAAGGTCCAGAGATCGACACAAGTACTCATAATGGCAGTAGCGAAAAGGGGTGTGTTGCGATTCGTGCGATTCTGGGTGCGCGCGGCGAGTTGCGCGGCGAAATTCGGTGCGATTTGGACGACTACAGGGGGTTTACCATTGGGGCCCAAATTCGAAGTAAACTAGGTTAGTAGGATTGTCTGAACCTACTAAAGTACTCTACTTCAAGTTTGTGCCCCAGTGATAGGCGCCGGCATTGTTGAAATCATCGCGAATTTCGCCGCGCAATTTGCCGCGCGCGTCCAAAATCGCACGAATCGCACGTCCCCCAGCGAAAAGCAGTAATTGCGTACAGTCACCAGCGAAGAAATGTCAAGTTGCTATTCTGTACGACAGCATCAACGGCAAATGTATCATGCATGCGTATCTACTGGCATTGATATTGCCCCAACTGAATACGAGAACCTAACTCGTCAAGTGTTCACAAGAAAAACGATATCTGCTCAACATTCTTACTCCTCGAAATCAGCAATTGCCATTAACTGCATCGTAAACTGTACAGGAAAAACATCTTCAGCGAAATTCGAAGGAAAACCTGATTTTGTCAATAAGGTGATAGTCATATATATTAGGTATGCCCTTCGACGAATGCTTCCTCACCATTCTACACAGGGCTCAGGACTTTCTTCGCAGAAATTCTGTATAATTTACCTGGTGTATTTAGTTTCCTTCTCTGGTTGGAATTTATTTTTTCCATTATTTCTCGCAATCTTTCTCATGAACTTTTAAACAGTAATATACTTCAAGTACTAACGCAATTCTTTCACTACTTTTGAACGTGAAAAACTAAAATCAAAATAAGTGCAAGACACCATCAATTTTCTGCTCTTTTTTCGGGCGGAAATGTCTTGAAAGACTATTTCCATCAACCATATGTCAATTTTGTCTGAATTAGCTCTTACTTGTTTTTCATGATAGGGCACTATGTTTTCTTTTCTTTGAATGAATACTTTCTTCCCCTCCCTATTCAACTTTTATTTATGTAAAAGATGTTAAAAGAATTGATAAAAAAGCTCGCCATAAATCTCTTCAACAATTGCTTTCATCGCTTCATCGTTTTCACGACAGTTTTCTGAACTTTGTTACACATGGGATGATTAATGTGGAGACCAACGATCCCATGAGGAAGAGGTACATAGATCGATTCACGTAGGTCCATAGTGACTATTTTGAAGAGCGAGCCTCAGAACTAGTACATTGCACAAAAGTTACCTTCCAATGCTACTTGCCAAAGGTGTCAAGGTCATGCTCATCATCGGCTCCCAACCAAATCATTGTACTGCCAACCCTTCAGCATCAATGAAAAAAAAAACGACAAAAATTAGGCTTCATTTCTAACCGTCATTTTTATTGATCTTTTAGTTTAGTTTGGAGGATTTTGATCCAACATACTGTTTTGCGCTGCAAGCATTATTACCCTAAAATTCCATAGATAAGAGCGGTTGAAACTACCGGTGAAAAATGAATTGGAATGAAGTTGAAATTGAATGCAGTCACCCTCTAACTTGATGGATGGATAAATTAAACTTCGAAG
>UZAF01020490.1:0-17785 GCA_900617895.1 Haemonchus placei | reverse complement strand
CTATTTGACCTAATTGAATGGAAAGCCAATCAGCAGTTTTTCATTGAGCTCTTCAAATTCTATCTTTTCCAGACTCCCGATGCATTTCAAGGGTTTGGATTTCCACAGTTCCCATATGGGTTTAAAAATGCCTACATAACTTATTCTAACCAACCTGATATGTATTTCTTGGCTCCCCGGCGTCAACACGTTGTCGTTGACGTTTCAATTTGAAGCCACTGCGTTGTATATTAGGAGTATTGAATGGTAGCTGAGGATGTTGTTGATGATGATGTAGATGATGATGATGCTGTGGCTGGAAGAGGTACGAGAAGTGACCGAATGGTGATGAGCTCAGTTGCGGTGGCCCTGAGGACATACGGACCGGCTGAAAATACGCCCACACACCTCTCTGGACACGCGAACCAACACCGAGCATACAAACAACTGATCGAATCACAATCAAAGATTAACGGGTTCAGGCAACTAACGGCTAGCATAGAAGGAAATCAAGAAAGAGACATCCGAGAAGTGCAATCTCTCTACCACAGGAACTTTACTTCTTAGTATGATGATTCTTTGGATACATAAACATATTGGATAGAGAAATGTAGAAAAAGAGTCCTCTAGATCATGTTAAGGCCCATCCCGACCTCGGCAACCACCTCCAAGAAAATCTGAGTTAAATACGAGCTCAACTAGTGTAGGGCAGCATTCCGGAGTATATCCAGCTGATAAATTGAGAGTCACGAGCAGAGCTTCCATGAATTCGACACTCCAGAAAGTCACTACGCCTAAGGGAGGTTACCGAGTCCCCCGATCCCCACGCGAGTTGATATTTCCCACAGAATTTCGGGATGGAATGGGTCCCTCCCTCGCTAGTGACATAAACTCATAAACGCGCCTCTTAGTAGATCCCAAGTATTTGATTGCCCAAAGCCCGCTTCTAACTAAGCCGTTGACTTACCAAGTGAATCCTGCGCGATCCCGGAGAGCTACTGATAGTGCTCCTCTTCGGCTGCCAACGACTTGATTCGGACAGTAGCGTTGAGGCGGTGTTCGGACTGTTGAATAGAACGAGCGACGACGAATCGATGGAGCTGATTTCACGCTGAGAAAACAGGCCGTATTGAAGCCGTTGGAGGGGCGCTAAACGGTGGGCGAGGACAGAGAGAGATGCCAGTCAGACAGGCAGGCATCCGAGGACTACGTGGCGAGCACGGTCACGGCCGGAAGGCGATGAAGTCGTTGCCGACCCTCTACAATAGATCTATCCGACTCAACAGCATCCCGCAGATATTGCGCTCGTTATTAGAGTTCGCCCAGCATTCGGTGACAGCCCCGCAAACTCTCCATCAGGGACTACAGCTTTTCTATGTCTATTGTGCTCGTTGAATAGCAATATTGTCTGGGTATACGATAAAGCGGACGTGTGAATCTTCACGAATCTATCACCATCTATTTGGGCGGATTCGGTCGATAAAGATTTCCCCAGGTTACCAGATCCAGCATGGGAATAAGACACCACTCCTACAACTTCCCCATAACCAGGTTGAGCTGGTGCTACAAAACACATTACGCATTCAGCGTTCAAGAAAAAACGGAAAAGGTCGTTCAGAACACCCACGGGTGTACCAAGGGTTGAGTTTTGCTTTCAATTGATGTCAGACTTGCTTGGGCCCAATTCGTAATTACTTTGCAACCACCTGAGTCTCCAAAGTTCCCAATTCAACTGGTAAGTGAAGACGGTCCTTTTTCTGTGTTTGACGGGAAAGTCACAGTCATTTGAAGGGGAACAGACAAACAGAAACCAAGAGTAAGTAATGGGGACGTCATTCGTTCATATATTATGACAGCCGACAATTTGTCCCATGCACTTTATCACCTGGCCAGGTGCCAGAGGTCTGTTGACCCTCGGGCATAATAGCGATTAACGGCGTCAATCAAGCAAGAGCCGATTTTATCTATGAAGCATTGGACTCGAGGTATGTAAATGACGATCGCATCACATCGAAAGAAGATCGATGAGATGGGCGGGGAGCTGGAGGAGCCAGTGGCAAGTGACACGGAGCAGACTGTTTAGGCTAGCAATTCGTCGGAGGTGATTCACTTGAGAGGATTACAACATCGGGCAGCAAACCATTCTGATTCAATGACTACCAGCTGATATTAGACTAATTTCAGTGGAAGGAGGAGTTTATGAGAAATTAGTTGAAGAATAGAAATGCTCTAAAAACGACTTTTTCACAGAAGAGACATTCCAAGACTAGGAGAAGAACTAGTAGATAGTGCTTAAGTAAAGGCTCTTCTTAAAATCCATTTGATGAGAAAGTTACTCCACCAGAAGAAGGTATAGGATTTGCTCTTCACAGAAAAAACAGCTAATAGGTAAAGAAAAGGAGAGGAAAATTAGTGAGCTATCAAGCTTCTGCTTCAGCAAGGAATCCTCTAACCACTTGTCTTCAACAAAGAGAAACCTCAGTCCGAAGCCATGGCAAACAAGAACTCTGAATTTGTCACTGACATTAGACAGGAAATTAGGCTGTCAAAAACAGACTCTTAGAAGTTTGGATGTAGAAATCTGCCCTTAAAACTGAAATTCCGTCAAAAGAAGTTATCGTGCGAAAATTTCGAGAACTGGACTGTCACTACACGAGTTTTTCACGTGCTGTAACACTGTATTTTTTAAAATTCTCTAACGATGGCCCATTTTGGCAGAATTCTCAACTTCGAAGGTATCCCACCTGACTGTCATCTCCCCACCATTTTCCCTGCCTACCGAGGATTGACAAATTCTGGCAAAAGCAGTAAAGAAGGAGCTTTTAGCTGAATCTAATTGGGTAGCCAAGTCGATCATATTTAGGGCTGAACTTTGAGACAAAAGGGTTCCGATGCCAAATTGTAACAACTGAGAACAGATGGCTGAACGACATAAGCATCGCTCTTGTAGCATGAAATGTATTCTTTGCCGAAGGCCTCCCGTAAATTAATTCCCGAAGATGAAACGAGAAGAATTTCTTCGCGTAATTTCTTCGAATTCTAATCACCGCGCTCCGGCCAGCCACCCGCGCTTTCTGCGCCAATGTGTGCGTTTTTACGGCTTTCTATTAGTTTTAAGACCACCACAATATGGTGGATGTGTGCAAATTTGCGTCATCACTAAGGAATACTGATGGGTCACCAGCAGTTGTATAAAGTCGGAGCCACAGACGAGCGGCAATAGAAGTAAATCGCTTTCAGAAACGGAAATGGAGGAAATCAGACGGGGATAGGCACGGCCTCACCGACCGCAATATGCTGCACTGGACGACTACTCAGATTAGCCGCCACCTCCGTAAGTGGCCTCGGCGAAGATTACTGTAGCGAGCGGTAGGCGGGGCTTCTTGAGAGGACGTCCGCGCATCGCCCGAATGGAGTAGGTCTCAAAGGGAGAGGGGAAGGAAAGGAATCCTGATGAAAATGGGAATCTTACTAGTCAATCGGTCATAGCAATATATAATGAGGATATGGGAAGAACTGATACGATGCCTGGGAAGAAGCATGTGGGCGATTAAAATAAACAATACCTTGAAAGTCACATGGTTGCCAAGCTGCTGCCTCTGCAATAGTCGTTTTTCACCCAAACCACCCTCACTGATGGGGATCGTCACGACGGCCTTGTAGTTCCACCCCCACTCTTCGATTTTAATGAATAGAAATTCTGGAAAAAAAGGTCTGCCCCCGTGTTTACTCCCCTACTAATGTACTTTGGGGGTGTGAGGGGGGGGGGGTGAAAAACGCCTAAATGCTTGATTCTAATCATCGTTCAAAGTATGACAATCACGGGTTTTTGACCGTAACGATCTATGAGCACAGCCAAAGCACACTGTGAAGATGATGCCTGAAATTGGCTATGGAAAAATCGATTTCAGTTCGCCCTCGCTTAGCCAGCCAGGAAAGGGCACAGTACGTCCAAGCAAACTGAGGACACCTTGAAAGGACCGAGAGCATCCCACCCAACACGATCATGGGTATAGAATCATATGGGATCTCTTTCATTGAGCAACCAATCAAAACAACCTGGCTGGGAGCTTGAAAAGAACTAACGGACTGTTTGTCGCTTGTCATAAGAAAATACGGATCGATTCTAGGCTGACGCATGAATGTGAGACAATTAAATTCAGAAAAAAACTGAAGATATCATCCTCGATGTAAAAGCTAACATAGAAAGTACGAGAACGTCCCCTAATTAACTACGCCTACATACGATGGGCGTAGATGAAAGTTGATCATTAAAGAAGAAGAAACTTGAGCACTACAAGTAGTTCTAGTGGGATTTACTTTACTTCATACGACATAAAGAGGGGTAGAAAAGAAGTTAGCTTCGACGTGGGGGCATATAAAGGACCGAGGAGTCGATAAACAGCGTAAGGGTCTGCTCAACCAGAAACATCGAAAAAATGATTCTATGAAACTTTACCTGAAACGATTAGATCGAAACAGGTTCAACTATCAAAAAAGCTCCTGGAAAGCTCAGTGTAGCCCACGCAGTGGAACTGCTTAACGATGATGCTACTTGCCTAAGATTTCCTCGTAGCCATGAGATGTTCGGGTCCTATTGCAATATCAACAACTTATTAGTGTGAGACGACATATCATCTTCCAGAATAGCTAATTGGCTAAGGATGATGCCCATCGTCGTCTTCACCTACTCTCAGAAAGATACATCAACGAAAATTTTTAGACGACGGTCCTGACGATTTCATATTCAAATTATCTTAGATTCCCTGTCAAAAGCATGGCTTAATCCCAACCCTCAAGCTCTGGAATCCCGCAAAAATGGATAAATATGGATATGACGCTCGCAGCGCAAGCAGAAAAAAAGTGATCGTTGAAGAAGAAGGTGATTATTCGTAAAAGGGCAATGAACACATCACAATCTGTTTCCGAATTAATATGACTTCACTAAATTGAGGAACTTTTTAATTTTTTCTTCGATATTTATAGGAACTTGTAAGAGTTTTTGCAGAAGAAATGCTCAGGAGAACATCATGAAAATTATTTCGAAGAAAGCAAAAAGGGAGAGAGAAGGTCCTAAAATGACAAAAACTCAGGAACGGAGAGGACAATGAAGACGACTAAGCAGTAATCATGTGACATTTAGGTCCCATTGAGCAATTTCAGAGAGGTTTCTGACGGAAATCCATTTCAACCTCTTCTCAGAAAATTTCAAGTGATAAGAGGGAAAAGAAAATTGTTGGGTGGTTAAGTGGGTATAGCAATTTATTATTCCTAAGGGTGTAATCAATAAACATTTCACGACTTCTCAGGCTATTTGAATGTGCTGATGGAGTAAGAGGATGTTTGAAAAGGGGAACAAGTTATCTCATTGAAAAGTAAAAGAATGAAGTAGTAATTTGAAAGCCCTGGTGATTGCCCTGCTTTACTAGGCCTTCCACGCTGAAGGATTACCACAAGGGAGTACCGCGTTTGAATAGAAACTCAAATAAAAGTTGTGAAGACCCAGATTGAACCTACGACAGACGTAGAAGCATTTCTGAAGCACTATAACGCTACACCACCCCCGTAGCCCCTGAGCATCCAGTCCGGGCCCAAAAAAATGGGCGGAGTGATGAGGTTCGAGAGATAAAACAGACGGAAGAGGCTTTGCGGCAGGATGGCATCGCGTTGAGGTCTTCACTACATCGACGAGGACACTCCTTCATTGGAGCGCTCTTGGCAGGGGGCGTGACAAGAAGTGGGCAGGGTCACGCGTCTCAGCCAATCACGAAACGACTCCTTGACGACAGCCGACGTATTAGCGCCACGACGATGACGATATACACCGTCTTCCCCGATTACGTAACATGGGGGGGNGGGGGGGTTATGGTAATTGGGAACCAAGGTTAATATTACGCACAGATTATGGTCTAAGAGGGGTGCTTGAGCTCTATTGGAGAGCTCATATATTCAGGTATCACGGGAATAATGACAAGAATTCGTGAGAAACTGAAGTGTACAGTAATGGTCCTAACTGTAATTACGAACCCCTGACGACCTCAGTGAAGTGGAGTAGGACGGAACGAAGCAACTGAGAGTCTCTTTGAACCATACAAATGAATTAATCTGAGGCAAAAGAGAGTTCTTGCAAGAGTCAGAGAAGCAGGGTGTGAAATGGCGTCAAAACTGACACAAACACATGCGAATAGTCGATAGTCCGTGTGCATATGGCCATGGGGTGAGCGTATGTTGTTTCATCCGACGACTCTGACGAATCGACATTTCATCGCTCAGCCCTCTTTTCCAATCTCTCACGCCAACTCCTCTATGTTCTCACTTTTTTTCCTCTGGCATAAACGCCTTCCGAATAACACCTACTGCGAAACTCGTCCTAACTTCACGAAAATCGTCTTATCTGTTGTAAAATCTCCCAAAGTACGGTTCCATCTATCTTTTCGACACTTAGCTTTACCAGGAGTAACTTTTGACGGGTAATGAGCGTCATAATCTAAAATGGCCGCCCGAGCATAACTTATACCTTGTTTTTATAACGCCGGATCCTCAAAAACTAACTTAGTCCAGTAATTATGAGCAACCGATAACTAGAAGAGTACTACCAGAAAACTACGGCTCTAAAGCTTGTTTTCTATAAATTCTGGTAATGCAGTCCTTTGAGAAGCCTACCCGCAAAGGAGCAACGGCTGCTGTTTTCGAGTTGTAAGCGAAATACTAAACTGTTATGAGAAATCAGTAATTTTGTAAGGATATTTTTTAATATGTAGTCGTTTCCACTACATCTTCGCTTTTTTGGAAACGTTTCACTTTTTATCTAATACCGACAGGTGAGATAGAAGAATTCACACTCAAAAAATTGGAATATTTGACTGAAATATTTATTGTATACAATTTTGTAAACTCCGAAACTCGTCCAGTTCATTCTTGAATCGACCATTGAATAGCCATCGAATCAGTTATAATATTCAGGACCTATTCGCCGTCAAAACCCTTCCTAGAAAGCAACCCCCAAGGAGCAGTATACTTCAACCCTGTATCAAAAAAAAAACATTTATTTATTCGTCATAACTTCGTCTACCATTTTCTAGCTTATTTTCTATTGCCACAAACCAATATTTCATGATATTACATTTTATCTACTTTTCTGTCGGGAAGAAACCTCATTTGAAAGTCAACTGACTCTCATCATATATGAGCTATCCTAGACATGACTACATGGGAACCCTCAAAGAGTGATGTGTAAATCTGAGCTTCTTCACCAATGGCCCCAGAATTTCGCTTAGCATCCGAGACTTCCCCTTTGTTTCTAATTGTCCTACGTACCGAGCAATTACTGTGTCGGTTTGTGTCTCGATAAAGACCGAACGAAAAAGCTCTCAATTTGTCCTGAGCGGCTTTTGTAGTGGACAGGCGCAGCCGCCACACCATAGCCACCGCCTGACGGCGTCACAGGTGTGCACATTCGTTGGCCATGGTCATATACGAACGTCGAACAAGGTCACATCGGGGTACAGCAGTGCAGACGATGAGAGAACAGCTGAAATGCTGCGAGGGCAGACATCATCACAACACGACGAACAGGTTTCGTGGAGACCTAGCCTATTGTGAGAAGGTGAAGCCGATCGTGGGCGCGCGCGCGGTACGCCATGAGCTTTTTACACAGTGCGACCCCGTCATCGCATATTTAATGAACTATGAGACTATCAGACCTTGATTGGTATTCACGAAACGGCACTGACCTAAGCCCTACTGCGGACGACGACACTGAGCGGGTTTTTAAAAAATCTGTCAGGCAGAACCCATATTTCCCTGCATGTGGGCGAGTGCTCGGAGGGAGTACCAAAAAAAAAAACAATTTTTCCACCCCTCAAAAATCATCCAATCCTAATTTCACCGTTCTGAAGAATCGAACCAACTTCAACGTTGCAACAAAGTGAAGCTTAGGTCCACTGAGCTACAGCACCCTTTTGGTGTAACATTGTCAAAGTTTCAAGGAAATTCGATCAAACGAGAGATTGGTAGCTAGATTAGCCAGAATTCAATCAATGATTATGGGGACCGTTACGAAGCATTCAGGAAGCCCATGAGGAAGAAGCAGGAAGAAGCAATCGATAGCACTTTTGTGTAGGCAGTGTTCCTTGTCAGGGCTTAATCACTCGGGCCAGTTCGTTTTGAGATACGAACGGTACGGGTCTTGTTGACACCATCCCAGCATTAACCTCAGACTCACTTAAACCATTACTCAGGTTACCTTTGACAGATATACATGAATGTAAACAGAGCTACCCTCTCCCCGTTTATCTAATCGTCGTTTCACCTGTCGGTTGTCGATTTGTTTATGTAAATGGTTGAAGTGGCGAATCTTCTCAATAAACGGCGATCGCTTAGCGTACGCCCATGAAAATTGAGAGCATAATGCTTCAAATGGGTACGCAGACTGCGGCACAGTTTGTATATACATTCTCAATCTGAAATACAGCACCTCCTGCATTTCACGGCTGACGGTTCAGATTTCGAGGATCTAAACGATACGCTGCTTAGCAATAAACACTAGGGCACCTATGAAATCAACGCACTCATTTCCAAGGATAGCAGCTAAGTAGCCGCGGTGTTCGCTATCCCGACAGCGGAGGAGAACTATTGACAAAGTTTGTGAGGAAATAGGCTACGTACTTTTCCAAACCGAAACGATCCTGGGAATGCCTCAAGGAGCGATTGTTTTGTTTGGGACCCAAGTAACCGAAGGTATCAATCAGACAACTGTCCTGAAAGAACTTCTTCTTCAAAAGTATGGGGAGTCAACTTGCCCAAAGCTGCAAAGACACATAAAAGCTTTTCTCTAAAATGAATAGCGAGGGAGTTCTCTCTCTCTTCCCCCGCTCTTCTCTTTTCTATAGAGAGAAATCTTAGATACTTCCTTTTTATACCCTATTTTTTTCCCAATTCAAGAAATGAGCATACTTAAAAGTGCCTAATTTTTGGAGTTGTTTTCGAGGCATTAGAAACCATCGGCTACGATAACTAGGCTCAAAAAGCGCCAATGAAGGGGAAACTAGGTTCTTACTGAAAGATATCCAGTGATTATATGGAACTGTAGAGATTGCACAGGTATTAAACAACCACCAACGTATCGATCGTACTGTCGGAAAACATTTTTAAAAATGGCGTCAATCACAAAAAAAAAGCTATTTTTGTTGACCCCCATTTTCGTGTACAACCAATCTAAAAGATCCAAGTGGAAATGAATGAAATAACGGAAGAATGACGAACTGGCCAATAACTCTCCGAAGTTTTTCCAAGCTTAACGGCCGTTCTGAACGATTTTCTCGAGCAGTTCGTCTGATATCACAGCAAGGCTGATAATGACACGAGCTATGGAGATATGCGATGAGCAATGAATGTCATTTCCGGCAGGTGAACCCCGTCGTTGACGACGACTTGTGCGCACGCGCGAATACGCAAATTAGCATCTCAGATGCGAGTTTTTTCGTACAGTTCGTCATTTGAATTTCACACGACACACAGCTTATTGTGTGTCCAGCCCATCGCCTACTGAAGGGTTGTCACCGCTGCCTCAGCCCCAGAATTCTAGGCAACTAAATAAGAAGGACCAGCGAAAGCAGAGAAAAGCTGCTCAGCTCAATCAGCAGCTCGCTTCCACAGAAATTTCGTTCATTTACAAATACAGATTCTTTTTTCAAACCTCAACCCGCCTTTCAGTAATGGACTACACGCTTACTGGAAAGCATCCATCTAGGAGCAAAGATTCATGAGGGAAGGAGCCATGCTTCTTTACTAAGCCTCCGCACACAGACAAATTCTGTTTCCACAAGTGGCTTTTGGTCATTTCACCAAAATTCACTCCCACGAAAAAGGCGCTTGGCAAAAAAGCATTTTCCTTACTCGTGGAATCTTTACCCTTTGCTGGGAATTAGCAGTATCTGGGTATTGAACGATTTAACCGCAAACGAGTCCTCAAAACCAAACCGAAACGACCATCATCACCTTCTCTGGCCCTAATTGTGCGCAGGTGTACGTCGTTAATCCCAACTGAGCACCTCCTCTAGCGGTTTGTTTTGATCTACGGAGATAACGACTAACTGATTGGCTCAGATTTGAGCTCCACCCTAAGACGCGAATAATAAGCGGATCTCTCCAGCCACCTGCACCGTTTCGGGCAAGCTAGTTGTCGATATGAAGCCATTTAGTTCTCTTCTCGTATAGTCGACCAACTCTTAGGTCAGCTTAGAGCTTCCTACAACAGCTGGCCGAAGTCAAAAGGAAAGCATCAAAAGGTTCGAGATCAACCTCAGAGTTCCTTCTGTGGAATACTCCCAGCCGAGGTTCCAAAATGGGGACTATTTCCAGACTATCAAATTGAACAACGACTTCGCAGTCCTCACATAGATCTTACTGCAGCCTTCGACAGCGATATTCCGTCAATGAATTCCATCATTTGCAGCTTCGCAATAACTTTCCGAAATCGCCTGAAACAGTCGGTCTACGACGTGGCAGAGGAGGCGCCGATGGCACTAGCATTACGAATGACGACTTCATTCTCCAAGAGTGTCTGAAAGGTCCCGTGACGACGATCTCGGGTAATGAGAAACGCGTCCCATGTGTTGGTTTACTGCCAGTCGTCATTCGGAAATGGGTAAGAATTGAATAAGGCTTGCGACGCCCCGGCAACCGTTTAGCCGAGATGAGAAGCGACTATAATTGGCTATGCCAGCAGCCTCGATCGCCTCGCCTAGCAGAGTACATAGCTTCAAAGCTTCCACTTCCTCTTCTTTCTACCGTCTAGAAGTGGAGGGGTCTTTCATTGACCGTTGCCGTCCCTCTTGAGTGAAAACGGTGAAGGGAAGATCCTTCGTAGCCCCTAACATGCAGTACTGAGTAATAGCAATAGAACGTTAGAAACCATCGGAAGCATCAGAGTCAAAAGCGATAAAATGCACATTTTCCTGTTAAATTATGGGTTTTTGGGAATGAATCTCCGTGAAGCCTATGAAAAACTATACGTGGGCCAGGCAAAGTTGGAAGATAAGTTGTAGACAAATTGATTGGATAGTACGCGTGCGGTCGCGAAGCTGCCATCAATGCGTGCTTTACAATGCCACTACAGTAGCTACACACAACATCCTAACATTTCTGACATAGATTGATGATATTCCACCCCTGGTCCTATCACAGGGGCTCATAACTGTCAGAAAACCATCATCCTCTTTTGAACGAACGTTTCTGCTGTTGGTCTCCTAAATTCAGGATGTCCTCTTTACCGAATCTGGGAAGGAAGACTCCCAAACAACCTTGTTTCCTTGAATCAAACATTTGACAGCCTATAAACAGAGCAATCTTCACGTCATAACCCTGAAAAGCGAGGGGAGAGATAATGAGATGGACCTTGTACAACTAAAGTGCTAGCCCGAGGGCTAATAGTTGTCGAGCTTTTCACCAAGACCAGGCCTAGAATGTGCGGACCCTTTTCAGCCACTTTCTCCTAATCAAAGTTCAATCAAATGAGTTCCTTCCCAGAACAGCTTTATTACCCAATTAGATATCTTCTAAAACATTCTTAGCACCCATGCCATTTCTCTTCATGACACAATTATAGCAATTGAGCACTTATCTCTCATCAAGATTCGTCTCTTCGAACCGAACCTTTGAAAGTACACCTTATCTCATTCCTAGGAAATCGCCCCGAACAACAGCAAGATGAGGGGATGTTTTCGCTGGGCATTCGGAACTTCTTCTACCGTAATCTTCTCGTTTGCGGCCAATTTCTTCGCCGCGAAGGCGAGAGGCATTAGTTTACCTTGTGGCGAAGAAGAGACGCTTCGAGCAGGAAACAATTATAAGCTCATTGCCGTCTAGAAATTGAGATTACCTACGTAAATGGAAAAGAGGCAGGGAACGACGTAGTCTCATCAACTCGTACCCAAAGGCATAAAGATGGAGTTATAAAAATATTGTTATTAAATAGCAGGCAAACTTTTACTTTCACTTTCGCAAATACTGATTAAACGAACCCAATGCACTATGTTGAAGTAGGTTCAACTCAGTCCAAATTCAGCTCAACTCAACAAACCCTTCCCATTTTGGGAGCAAGGCTAGAGGTAGCCTATTCCTTTTTGGAACATTGCTCAGAAGCTATCGCAAGGACTTATGAGCAAGCAACGAAATAATTTGTTGTGCTCAGAGAAGAAGCTTAGTGTCTGCTCCATCACTTTAGAAAAATACGATTATAACCATTGGTCCAATATAAAGGCCTGAAGAAACAGCTCTTGTAGCCACTGAGAAGCAAGGACTGTGATCACTATGGCGGAGAATTTATCTAATATCATTCAAGGACCACCTCATTGGCAAAAAAGCAAGGGGTAAGGGACATGGCAAATTATCAAATGTAAATAGCATCGATAAGGAAGAACAAAATATGAGTTTGGCGAAGACTAAATTGAAGAATCGAGGAAAAGAAGTAGAAACCATGCAGTCCTTTCAGAATTCTGTCCTTTGTAAACATAAATAAAACCCAATTTTCCATAATAGATATCAAAACACAAATCTCACTAGAATGCGAATACCCCATCAAATTTCTCCACGAAATTTCCCACAGATTTAAAATAAGTACATGATTACAACCATGAAATATTGCCGATTATGTAGTTGAAAATTTTGAGAAAAGTTCCACAAAGAGCCGATTCTAGAATGTTCATAAACACTTTTTCTGAAAAGACCGTGGTCCAATCTAAAAATATTTATTGATGGAAAGGCAGCTAAACCAACCTCTATTGGATTTAGCTCAACCCAGAATAGCCGGACAACAATACGGGGATGTGTGAACTTCCAGAAGAGAGAAGATGAAGTAAGGTCGAAAGAGATCAAGGCTATCCTTCAGTCTTTGCTCGTTACGTATTTGTCAATGTTCTGGACTGATCAGCTTCTACCTTCATGAATTCCAAACTATCTTACCTAGGGATCCCCAAAGTCATGCAGAACTGAAAGCAAAGCAGGAAGACATCTTTACGGACATGTCCGAATGAAGACAAATCTTCCGTTGACAGATCGAAACGGAAAGGCAGTTGAAGGCTAGGAGGATTGACGTACAGATAATACCATCATGCATCATTATTCTCGTCAGCGAAGCGTAGCGGCAGGCCAGAACATGCGCGAACCTCCAACGCCGTCGCGCACCCGTCAGTCGGTGACAATGAAAAGACGATTTGATGAAATTGGCATCAAAAGAAGGTGAGCTATGCTGGGGGAGGGGAGGGCTGAAAAGGTAAGGCACTTCACTCCCAGGTATTTGAGGAAGACTCAGCGTAGTCCAAGGTGTAGAAAGACTGACAGCTTTCAAAAACTTCTAGAACCGATGAAAAAAACTCTCACACAACCACAACCCCAAGACTAATTAACGGCAGTAGCACCACAGGCTCTGGAGAAGCGCCTCCCGAAGCACCTTGATCCTTGAACTTCAGTCAGGCTTTCCGCGTCTCCCTTGTACATGGAAATAGAAAATTTAAAATATGTTTCAAAGCGTTCTGTCGTTTGATCGATACCCATTCTTACGCTCCGACAGTATAGTAATGGAGGTAGAATAGGATTCCCAACACTCAGTCACCTCACTAAGTTTGACGAGTGTTTTGCATTCCGCAACCTCATTGCTCTCGTCTCTCCATTTGAGAAAATTTTAAGAAGTTTATAGTTTACAAGTTTGGCTTGGAAGCCCATAAGCCAGGTTGGGCCAGTTATTCCCGAAGAGACGTTTCATCATTCAATGAGCCGTTTTGAAGACGTCAAGGGAGCATGCTTAAATAACGGCTAAATCGCCGATAATTGAGAGATAAGGAGATAATTGGGTTTATAACTCTTTTGAGAATGTCATTAGAAACCGCAAAGGAAGTTTGCTCCAATGTACTAAAGGCACAAAATAAATTTCAAAATGCATAAAATAAAACGTACCGTTACGAAAATTCTCCGAGATAATGAAGCTTCTCTGTTGATTCAAGCTCATAAGGGCTCTCGTTCATGTCTTAATGCTATTTACACCGTTCCCCTATGTCTCTAGGGACATAATTAAGCGCTAAAGGCTAAGATGTTAATCAATAGAAGCGTTCCAGAGCCTACTGAGAATGAATTGCTGAAGTCTCCAAATCGTCGACATTACCTTGCTACCGTATTCTTCTGGCGACCTCGAACTTAGCTCTCCGATTTCTTTACGTGCTAGTGCGCGAAGATTTACTGCTCGTCACGCACGTCATGCTCCTATAGTGACGGTTAATTGCGTGAAGAGTACGTAATTGCACGTGCTATACACAGAGACAAATTAAACGCCTATTTCCTTACAATCACAAGACATTTATACACAATAGTTGCTGTTGTACGGGATTCGGTTTACAGTGGCACAAAGGGAAACCTTCGGTAAATCTTCCAATCAGGGACAAGAAATCCAATTCAAAGCAAGCGTTCAAGAATGGCTATGGGTTAGGATAAAAAGCACTGAATAAGTTACTAAACCTCTACAAAATTAGTAATTCAGAGTTATACATGGCGTTTCTCCGTAGGTACAGCCTAGGCCATGACAGCCACATATCCGTCTAGGCCAAACTAATGCAACCGTTACTGAAAAGCTACAATGTAGTAATCATGGGTGAGTCAACTTTCCCATTGGATTGTAATTAGAAAGAGGTTATGAAGTGCCGATCCGACAGTTACGGAGTTCCTCCATGATGAGAAGATTAGCAACACACAAGTCTACAACTAGGCTCTTGGAGGCTGATCCCCTGCTGGTCTTCCTGGAAAAGTATTCTACAAATCACTGCAGGCCCACTCTCGCCAAAGATCAACCTTGTACTCATCAAATAAAAGACTTTCAATAGGACGAGAGTTTTTCAGTCGCTTATTCTCCGAAGACGGCAAAAAAACATCTTCACCAGGGAAATATGTGACTGAAAAGTTTTGGTTAACTTTACAGATCAGTAACGCTGAATTATTACTTTATTTCATGGCAGAAGCCATTCATCCGCCCATTTAGGCGGCCACTATATTAAGTATTTAGCCAGGTGATTAGCTAGGTAAGTAGGAACTCGAAAGGGCAGTCTGCTAGTCAGCTAGACACCAAACAAGCCAACGATCAACCAGCCTTTCATTTTGCCAACCAACTAGTTGGAAGGGCCACTTTTTCTCTTCCAGCTAGGTAGCTAGTCAGTAAGTACATAGATAGAAATTGAGCAGATCTGAGCGTGAAAGCTCACGGTCAAGCCAGTAAAGCGTCGATGTCCTTCACTAAAGCAGTCGAGCTCTATATTCCACTTTTTAGAATGTTTATGAGTGATCCCTTATCGTCTTTTCTCCGGGTTTCCCAACACTTTATGTCCACTTTTGTACCTACCTCTAGATTGGCCCATGCCAGCAATCCGACCAATGAACGCTATAAATATACTGACACTGTAGGAACTCCTGAATGATTACCTCTACCATCAGGAACATGTACAATTTGAGGCCATCTCTACCTCATTCCCCGGACCGGCCTTCCACAGGTCTTTCTACAACCCAGTTAGGCGCTTATTACCTTTTCCGCTACCTGCGTCACCTGAAAAACTCTGCGCTCTATTATTACCAGTTCCTCCAGCCACCATGTCAGCCTCATATTCTCCAAATATACGTGTGCACGCGTGCGTCTCCGATGATCATGATTGTGATGCGCTCCAGTGTTACTAGTTTTTCGTTAAGCGCCACCGACTACCAGAGGATTACTGTAAGTTGTAGATCTTTTGTGTCATGCGTCAGGCCAGCCAGCCGCTATGCAGCCGTTATGGTGGCCGGATAGTTAGGATAGGAACCAGTATCTGGGTAATCACCGAGGCGTCCGATTATCGTCCAACTCACTTCGCCTCCGCCACCACTAGGTAACTTTCCAAAGATGCAGGGGACTAGAACTGGCGCAATGCACAAGTTTCGGTCAGAAAATCGGCTTTTCAGCTTTTAAACGGACACATCGTTGTTGTGAATAATGACCTTTACAACAGGCCAGATCAACTCTGGCGTGAAGAGCTGCGACCTGTGATAATTGGGGGCTTAGAGTAGGCACTGTACACCATTCCAGGACGCACCTTGTAGTCCAATTTACTTCTGTTAAAGATAAGGAACATATGAGGAAAAAAGGTCTGGAGGCTCATCTCGCTTACACTGATCCTCCAATTCACCCGGCAGTCGATATTCTGCACCTGCATTGGTACTTGATACTCATAGCCATAAAAGTACTCCGGGGGCGGAGTTGAATAGTACCAAGTGGAGCACATCGGACGTAAAGTCTGGAGTCCTTGTCCGAAATTCGGACAGACCATCTGAGGTTCCACCCTCCCAGGGTCGCCGAATCGGTGCCAGACTCATCTGAACAGACAAAAGCCCAAACTTCTACATCATTGGGTTACCTGATGCCCCATCAATCGAACCTTTCAACCGAACTAGATGCGACTGCAGGACCCTGAGCGAGCTCAGAGACTTTTCTACTATTGTAGAACTTCTATCCTCCGGAACAGATGTGGATAAAACAGACATTTTCGCAGTCCTGAACCAGAAAAGATACAATTCCAATTGTCTTTGAAAAGTGATTTGATGTCGGGTACACGGCGTACTCTGAGCACGGTCTAAGCGGTCTCACCATAATAATCCAAATCGGATTTCGAACGCCATGAACGTCGATTCCGCTTCATCACCTTGAATATTCCTGCATAATTACCGTCCTACCGATGAAAAGAACAAAGCGTAAGCCGCCACAGAAAGCATTCGTTCACTGAAAAACGATTTCTCCCGCCAAATAATTAGTTATCTCGTCCTACACGGATTACGGTAAAGGTCTTTCGTGGCGGTCTTCTGATCAGGTAACGGAAGAAAAAAACTCGGACAGGGGTTAATTTCAAACGCAATGATGGCGGCGGTCGCCGACGACGACGAGGTCAGACGAGGGGATGTGCATGATTGAGGTGTGTTGGGTACCTAACTAAATCACTTTTGTGCCGTCATCATAGTCGAATGAATGATCGCTCACCTTATGATTCGGGTAAAATTGTTATACGGCAGTCATTCAATGACCTGAATCGCTGTGAAAGATGGAGTTGAACTGTCATCATCATCGGGAATGCGCCACGTTTGCAGCTTGTTCTGATATTTACGTGAAAAATAGAAAGGCCATCGAACTGTACACTTTGCCACCAATTCCATTCTAACGGCGCCAGTTTGAATGGGCCACTGACTCAACTTACATAGGTATTTACTTAGCATCAGGCACAAACAATGGGAAGCTCTCGAGTGACCACCTGTTTACTTCAATGGCATTTTTCACTCGCAAAGAATAGCTAGACATGGTTGTTGACTGATCTTCCCCAGGAATCAACCCTAAAGACACCCATGTGTTTCCTGATTGCCTGAATAAAAGCCTTTATCAAACCCCACCCCGGTTAAAAGCTATCAGAAAGCAATTGCACCACCAGCACCTACCAGCAATCACATCCAAAAATCCTCACTACTACGTTTTTCTTTTTTGTTTCATGAGGTGATTACTGTCGGCTAACGTGAACAACTCCATGTTTACAGGCCTATACGAAGGCCTTCCAATTGAACCTTGGAAGGGCATAATTATGATAATTGAATAGCAAAACAGTTTGCACCGCAAGACAATCGGTCACCTTGGTTAGGGTGTCCGTCGGCCCGTGAATCGACACCCAATTAGCCACCTCGGACTCCAATGGCTACGGTAACTTCGCTTGACAAAGGTCATCAAGGTCGTAACCATTCACCTACGACGGAATTTATC
>UZAF01020489.1:0-14971 GCA_900617895.1 Haemonchus placei | reverse complement strand
TTTTAACGATTGGAAATTTTTGCGTTGAAGTTCTTTCCATACTACATGTTGGCTTGTGGATGGTCTACTGCCTTAGAGTCCGACTGTGACAACGGTTCTCAGTAGGCAAGGGTGTCATTGTTCTTCAGAGGATTCTTATTTGGACACTTGCGAAAGGTGTTTGAACATAAATATGGAGATGAGATGCATATTTTTGTGAGACGAATGTGAAAGCAAATTCGAATCGGATCGGAAGATACGGACAAAGCGTAGTTTCATAATTGGTACCGGCTTCTGACTTTTTCCACTTTTTTCTGGTTTTCCAGTCACTGTTCCTAGGTACAGCCTTGAGCCTTGTCACTGTTAATTTCCTAAAGTTGAGATTTGTTCGAAGCAGTATTAACTTTACCATGAAAACTGATCCGGACACGGTGTAGTAGATACCTTGGGCGGTATTAACCTTGCCTCGACTTTTCCATTCTGATAGCGAGCGGGCGCTGCAGTTGTACTCAGACTGGTCAATTATCCATGGGATATTGAAATAAAATACGCTCATTACACAAATATTGATGAGTTCAAAGAGATCTTGCTGAGCCGTAAAGCTTGCGTGATTGTGGCCAACTGAACCCGAGATTCTAAACAAGTAGACAATAATAAGTTTACAGATGAGAGTTTCGCTCGAAATCGGAAATTCGAAAGCCACTGAAGGGTCTAGGCGACGGTACGACACGAAACATGAAATATATTATGTCGGATAGATAACTTTGAAAAACTAGAAAAGCAGGTCGCTTCATAGAGAAAAAACCATTCCAGCTCAATATTGATGCCTATACACAATAAAGTGCCAACACTTGCGATTCGAATCCATAGAGAACTTTTTCGACGAGCTGTCAAGGCTGTAGCATTAGAACACTACTATATGGGTTCCACTGATTAGTTTAACACTCACTAGAAAAATGGGGCCAGTGGGTTGACAAGAGCAAGTGAGCATAGCTCTCAAACAGTAAGCTCGAGACAATAAGAACGCTTAAAAGAATTGCTATTTCACCATGTTTGAAAACAGCTGCACGTCATTGTCTGGAAAATTCTTTGTACTGGATCATTTCAAGTGGTAAACAGGTCTTTGAGATTATTTTGGGCAGGTGATCACTGGGAACACAATAAGTTCCGGAAAGAATCAGAAATCAGAATAATCTAGAATTCTGGCAACTAGCACTCTAATTCACAGTNCGAGACAATAAGAACGCTTAAAAGAATTGCTATTTCACCATGTTTGAAAACAGCTGCACGTCATTGTCTGGAAAGTTCTTTGTACTGGATTATTTCAAGTGGTAAACAGGTTTTGAGATAATTTTGGCAGGTGATCAATGGGAACACAATAAGTTCCGGAAAGAATCAGAAATCAGAATAATCTAGAATTCTGGCAACTAGCACTCTAATTCACAGTAGCGAACGCCCTTGACTCTTGATTACTATCATCTTGAAGTCTCCGTCCTACATCAACAACATTTCGCCGCTAACTTTGGAAACAGCCCATTATAGTTTCGTGAACATCAACTCTACTGTCTAGGTAAAGGGCTGGCACCAAGGATCACATGCTTCTGTAAATAATCTTCAACGTCCTGCGCTCCAAAGATTCTATAGTCACGAATTCTGAGTGACCTTTACCACTAATGGGAATGACAAACCACTACCACCACGAAATGAATCACATTAAAGGCACAGTTCACGATATAAAAGGTTTCTAAGTTATACCCTTAGGAGAACCCAGTAGCCCCTAAGGGCAACAGGAAGAAGGCTGTCGAGTCCCAAACTCAACAGCGAGGGCACAGTGGGAGCCCCATTGCCGGATCGTTCAGACTTCCCGCCCCTCGATTGATTTTCGAGGCGATACAGATTCCACTATTCGTTCTAGGACCCACACTCAGCTATTTTCGAGAGATGAGGTGATGTTTCTCTTCCATTTTTTATCCTCTGTTATTCTTTCTGCTGCTGTGATCCCTGTTCTAATTTTCTATCCCAAAAGGCTAAAAAATGTGGCAATTTCTGCTGTTACTAGGTGTTTTTTGTTAACTTAGGCTTATGAGGGAATGAATTTTCACTTACCGTAGCCAGTTATCCGCAACAAGACCCACACGTACGCAATGACACACATTATATACCCACCCTTTTCAGAACTCTGCAACTTTATTGAACGGTATTGAAATTAAGGTCGTGTTCAAATGCGTATTTTTTTTGACCATTGACTTAGGTGCAGGTGGTGTAGAAGCAAGGGTTCGAATCGCTTATCGATATCCTCCGCCTAGATCAACCAAGCCTTCCATCCTTTCGGGGTCGGTTAATTGCCACCTGACTCGTACGGGAGGATGAAAGCGCTGACTCGTAACCGGCTGGTCATTGTATAGGTCGCATACGCATTCAATACGCCACTGCGATTCTGAATGGAAGTCGAATGCGTGAGTGCATCCTTCGACTGCCGTTTAACGACCCGTGGCTTTATCCTTTATCCTTTATTGAATTCACGAGGGCCATTGCGACTATACATGGTTTGTTCCCATCCTCCCGGATGAATCTGATGCCAAGTAAGAAACTCTGAAGAGGTTGAAGGCGTTGTTCAGGGGTTCGATACCGATCATCCCATGTGGTAATGCGTCACTTAGGACCAAATCATCTCCATCATTACATTTGCATATCTCTGTTGTTATAACATAGTCCCAATCTCTCCACCATATCGCGCAAATCGGGCGAGCATCCCAAGCGGTTGCAAGTGCCATCAGTTCGTTATGAGGGCCATTGAAAAAGCTCTCTTTTACATTGCCTGAAGTTGTTGTTTCTTGAAATATTTAATGCGTCTGCCTCAAGTTGTTTAACGAAATCCGTCGAGTGTCATAGTAATTACAATACGGGTGTGTGCGGGTAGTAACAAACCATGAATGTTTGAAGGTCCCACTCATGCAGGCGAATTTCGTTCAGTTTTAACCTTCCTTACGCTGTTTCCCTTGCGCTAGCATTGTAATTAAACAGAAAACAAAGTCAGACAAAGATGGAAGGGGAGTTTATATTAAGCAACATCTTCAATAAAATTAATAACAACTTCAAAAAAAAAAGATATGTACATGAGAACAAATGAATTTGTGCGCTTGCTGATGTTCTTCAATTATCGACCACCTCGTCACCCGGGATCCAGAAGCACTGAAATACGAGGTAATATACTGTATGGCAGAAGGTGCAGAAGGTTTAAATCGACACAACACAGCAAAAACAGGCAGTCAACCCCAGAATCCACCTCCGTGATATTGGTAATACTGTGTGACCGAAGAATATGCACTACGCATGCGAAAAATGTTCTTAAACTGCAGCACCTTCGCAATATCAACTAAATAGACATACTGTGAAGGCTATTAGTTCTATACTACCTCAGCTTTAATGGACAACAAATCGTTCTAAAAAATTGACAAACGGTACATACCAGTTTCGTACATGCCGAAGCCACCATGAAATGTTTAGGATTCCATGATACAATTCTTAAATGAGCGTCATGCTCTGTCTCGAATGTAGCCACTCTCTTTCCTAAAATGAAAAGATGAAATGCTATGATAAATAAGAAGTTTCAGCGACAACAACGAGCGCACCTGTCTCTGTGCACCAAGCATGAATACAACGATCTGAAGAACCACAAAAAACAAATTGTGAATCAGGTGAGAATGATGCTTCCAACGCCTCTTGCTAAAAAAGAACACTGTAGAAATAACTACATCTGAATAAGTATGTAAGGACTTCATCAAGGTCAAGATAGCTCCGATTTTTCTGTGCTCAAATTTTTTTGCAGGAAAATGAATACTATAAATTCCTCTTATCATTAAATTTACTAGCAAACCACTTGAAGAAATAGGAATGTCAAATAACTACGTGGTCGATTTATGAAAAACCTCTAACCTGATCATTTCGATGTCCTTCGAACGTTACTTTCAAATTTCCAGTGAATGCATCGATCAACCTGGAAGGAGACGATATAAGAGACTACTAACTATAAAAGCCTTGCAAAGCATCTAAAAATTTGTAACCTCGATCAGATTGGGATATTAGCCAATTTGTTTGGGTCATAAAGATCGGATGCTCAACAATGATGCAAACAATTTGAAAACGACAACGTAGAGGAAGAACATGATGCAACATTCGAAACACTATGTAAATAGTAATGGGTATGGCGTAGCAAACGAAGTTAGCAAATACCTTATAAGGGCTCCATTTGTATTAATCATAATGTACTTTCCGCACGGAGAGAAAGTCATGCCAGTCCACTCACACGAGCGCTCAGCTTCGAGTTTGAATGTCGTAAACGGGCCCTGTCAAAACATAAGAATAATTTCATCGTATGAGAACATGATAGTCCATGGAACAAACCTTATCGAACGAGCGCAGGTCATACAGTTTCACTTGCTCATTGTTTATACCCGCGGCAAATATCAGCCCTTCAGGATCGAACGCGGCAATTGCTTTCCCGTTCACTTGCATTAGCCCCTATAAAAAATGNGGAACTAAAAAGATGAACAACGCACTTGACAATTTTGGGATCTCAAGTCCCACAGCCTGATTGTTTTGTCCAAAGAGCCGGACAGAAATGTATCATCAATAGGATTCATACTCAAACACATGACCCTGAAGAGGTTCGTTCTCAAAAAAAAATTCGACTCCATAGCGCCTTTCAACACAAATCACCCGGTAAACAGAAAATTAGGTATTGTCAGAAACATCTTCAAAACTAACTTCTTCGTATGGCCGGGAAAATATCTTATATACTTGTTGTCATGAAGAGATAGGTAGCGGATTGTATCTAAAAGTTATTGATATTTTGCGTTATCTTGTAAAAATGAGAAATTATGAAAAATACAAGGAATTCAGCTATCCAAGCACTCTTTCTATGAAAAACGAGAAAATTCACGCTCTGATGAATCAAATACTACTTTTTAAGTACCCTTACAGATATCCGATAGCAAGCACTAAGCTTAAAAAGCATGAATACCCAAAGCACTTACCATCAACCTTTGTCGAGCAATGAATTGCATTACTGGTATTGTGGGAGAATTTGATGAG
Source organism: Haemonchus placei (assembly GCA_900617895.1). Lineage (NCBI taxonomy): Eukaryota > Metazoa > Nematoda > Chromadorea > Rhabditida > Trichostrongylidae > Haemonchus > Haemonchus placei. The sequence goes on along the minus strand of UZAF01020489.1, from coordinate 9,898 downwards.
ATCAACACCGTATTTCTTACTATTTACCTGCAATGAAAGCAGTAAACTCTTCATTGGAACGGTGTCTCAAAACGCAACCATGAAATCGAGTCAATGCTTAAAAAAAGAGCGCAAAAAAAAAATCCCACAAAATTTTTGAGATGGAACACTCTAGGACGAAAAAACAAACACCCAAGCAGTGAAATACAAAACCAAATCGATATTTTTGCCGAATACAACCTATAAGAGATTTATCCGCCGTAACTTCTTGGGGTTACGCCCGCCGAGGTGCCCGCCTTGCAAAAAATTGTAGAGATTGAAATTGTAGAGGGTTAAAGCATCAATAGTTGTATGAGGTTTTATAGGTGCTGTTGTTTGTTTATTTCTCACGTCTACCTTATGTAGCGTATAAACGAATAAACAAACAAATATTTACACAGGGTTCATACAACAATATAACATCTTTCAATTTCTACTCATCTATTACAATTGAAATAGAATTCAGGGAAGCTGAAAACGCGAATCCGGTCCAGTTGCCATTTTTGAAAGCTCTCTGCTCCCTGAATCCAGAGTAACCACAGGGTTTACAAAGCTAAGTGATGCAGTTCCGCCTTTATAACAGCACTACAAGTCCCGTGAAATGCACTCTACAAGTGATATTCGATTGAATCCCGATCTCGCAGAAATGGTTGAGTTTACTTCAATAAAAGGGCCTCACTTCTTGCCATTTTCAAAAAAAAAANGGAATGCAGTATGATGAGGTTGGTTCCACAGCACCCATATCTTCTTTCACAAACCCTCCCTTTTTTGCTTTTCCGCTGTTTTGGATTTGACACAACTTATAGTGAACTAAGTCTATGCATTGNAAAAAAAAAATAAATGAAGGAGCAACTTACATTTCGGGTTCTTGTTCCTGTTTGCATACTGTATATGAAAATTGAATCATCGTCGCTAGACGTTATCATGGTCAAACCATCAGAGGAATAATCTACACTGTTTATCTGAAAGAATGAAATATAGGCCATTCAGCAGGAGTGAAATACTCATTCATTTCAGATAATGGCATTGAAGAGCAGAAAAAGTGACTCCAACCCCATGGCCACTACGCGATCCAGTGCTACGTTCAAAAGTGGATTGCGAGGACTTAGTCATGAGCGCCCTTTACCATTACCCTTTGAGCGCTATGTTCAAACGTTACCCTTAAGTGCATAATAATTCTACGTTACCAACGATCAAAAATTAGCGCTAAGCTAAAGATGTAAGAAGGTTTACGAGCCTGACGGATCCAAGTCCAAGAGTTTTAAATGATGTATGCTACTAGCAACATGTTTGGTAGGTGTTTGTTCAAAGTCAACCTCGAGTTGAGCTGTTACACGAGGTATAGTTCGTTCGACTGTATACCAATTACACCGACTATTACAACCTCAGAAGGCTCATGGTTACTCATTTCGCTATGCTCATGGCTCAAAAATGATTTTCTGTTCCTCAACAACACACTCAGAGCTGTATTAAAAACAACAGTTTCAAACATTACTGCTAACATATCCTGTCTTGGCTAAATAAATTGTAGTTGAAAATCACTAATAAAATCACGTACCCTCATCGAGTTCTCGCTGAATTTCTTTGCACATACGAAATGCTGCACCGTCCCAGGTGTGAGCTTCATCCTGATTCAGAGGTTTCTTCAACAATTTTATTAGCAACCACGCTTCTGACTCTGCTAGCACACCAGATGAAGGGGCGGAGCTCACTTAGATGCGCAGGGTCCCCAAGTGAAACGACAGCGTCGACATATTTCTGGCGCTGGGCCAACCTTTGCACAGTTTGGTTAAACGTTTCATAAAAATTCTTTCGAGATGTTAATTTCATAATTTTATTCTCTATGTATAACGGGATTATAGTGTATCAAAGGTGTTCTCCCTGTTATGCGGTTGTTAGAGACGAAATAAATGTGAGCAATGTGACAAATGTTCAATTACGTAGAGATTTTACCATTTAAGAATCATACGAGCACTACTTAATGCTACTCTGATTTACTTTTGAGCTCAATTTACGAAAGCTGAAATAACAGTCTAGTAAACGAAAACAAAGGGTACTCCTATTTGGCAGCTTGGATACGGTCATGACGGTGATTCATTCAACATTTTCCGGTCCCATTTCGGAAACAGATTTTCTCTTCAATTCACATGGCTTACCCCTCCCTTCAGAGTATTTGAGCTAGCTTTTTTCTGAAATATGCTCTCCAGTATTTTCCATTACAAATTAATGACGTGTGAAACAGCGCCGCTATTTTTCCGAAGTGCGCACTATCACACACGCATGGTCACGGGTTCTAATCCAGATCGATATTCGTCTTAGTCAACCAATCCTCCCATTTTTTCGGGGTCGGTTGAATGGAACCTAATTCGTCTGGAATGTTAACTTCCACAACGGCAAGTCATTGTATTGACAAATGCGCATTCAGTACTCCTCTTTGATTCTGAGTTGGAGTCGGATGCGTGGCGCGCGTCACTGAGATGGGCTTGATTAACGCCAAAAACTGTTCTTCTCAAAACCTAGAAAAAACTAAACTAAAAGCTAGCATCTGATTCTATGATTATAAAGCAGGGTTCATTTCAGTTTTCATGACCCGTTACCGTTAGAATAAAAATAAACAAGTCTTTGAGAGCTGACCAATCCGACCCGAGGGATACGCCGCGCATTCGACTTCCATTCAGAATTATAGCGGTGTGTAATGTGGCCTTTACGATGACCTGCGCTGGCCAGCCGATGTACAACACATTGCTAATATCCTCCCAGGCGAGGATGGAAGGCTTGGTTGGCCTAGACGGATATCGATGAGGGATTCGAACACATGATCAAGTGCGTGTAGTGGTGCGCCACTTACCACTGCACTACATCCACTCCTTAGAATGAAAAGTAAAAACAGCCCCAAAAGCGACAGCGGGGGATCAACGATAGCTCGGAGAAGGGAATATTGTGGTTAGTAGGATTGTGTGGGTTTCAGGTGCTCAGGTTTTTTGTGACAGCCTAGGTCGGATGTCAGGAGCGGTTGTTTGAAAAAAGCCGGGTGTGATTCAGTGTCAGATCGACAGGCATAGTAGGCTGATCATGTGCCCCAATGCACTCTCTTATCGTTTTCTTCTTGGTTGAGAGCCACTACTGCAATTCCTTACGTTCTTACAGACTATTTATTCTCTTATGCTCTTATCCCATTCTATTTCAAAATACGTTTTGGTTACCAATTTCTGGTTACTGGAATTTTGAATAATCTGTATTTTCCGTGTAGATATGAGCGGTCAGGGTCCCGTCCAGCAGCAGTATTCGAGTAGTGTGGGCGTCGATGAGAACGGAGATGTGGTCTATCATCGCGAAGGTGGTGTGCGAGTGTTTGGACAAGATTCGCATATTATCAGAATGGATGATGGCCGAATAGTTGAAATGGTTGGACACGGACAGGAGCAGGGAATGCAGTATGATGAGGTTGGTTCCACAGCACCCATCAAACCCTCCCTTTTTTGCTTTTCCGCTGTTTTTTATTTGACACAACTTATAGTGAACTAAGTCTATGCATTGAAATTTGATTTATAAAGGTGATCTTCGAATGGAACCAAGGTTAAATCTAAAATCCAGTCAGAGGGTTGTTTTTGAATCATTGGAGAAAAGTTTCATTTACACTATGCTTACTGAACGTGTAGTGTGAACACTGGACGCTTTCATAGTCCGCGATCCGACCCGCGAGCGCGCCGACGGGGGCGGCGCTTGCCCCTTGTTTATGAATGAATCTTGGCCGATACCCCGGCCGAGAAGTCCCCCGACCGGCGCGCTCGCGGGCCGGATCGCGTACTATGAAAGCAGCCAGTCGCGTAGGGAGAGCACGCTGCACAGAGTCGGATCTAAAGGATGTAGAAATATGGTAAGATATTGGATTCTACTATCTATTCATTCATTTGTTTATAACGTGGCCGTAAGGAACATGGAACTGAATTGGATATTGTTTGATGTTCTGATCAGAAATTTTATGTTCAATTTCAATCGGGGCATTATTTAAAGGGTTTGATGGCACATCCTATCACCAGATTTTTGGAAACTTTGCGGATTTTTGCAAACTTTATCTGTTTTTCTTGTCATCAATACAACCTGCATGAATAACAAATTCTTATTATTGGCAATTATATCTTTCTAAAATTGTGAAGTATTTGTCGGTGCCTAATACTGATAAAGTTTCCGACGTCGTGTAAGTCCGTAAGTTTTTGGCGAAGTTATTTTTGATCTTTTTTCATCAGTGTATGCTGCAAATGGATGTCAGTTTCGTGATTGAAACTCTGATTCAGCCCTATGGTTTCAGCAAAGCTTTGGTTCAAACTAGATTCTATCTGACCATCTTAACGGTACTTGCACGATATTTTTGAGAATAATTTATTCATTGATGTTTGCAGCCACCAGATGCGCAAGCTCGAGAAGATCAAGCGAAGAAAATGGTTCTTGGACCACCAGTGAAATGGAAGAAAGTGGTGAATTCTTCCGGACCCTCTCCAAGGTAATTTCTTCGTAGTTTTAAAGTCCTTCGCTCGTTGCCCAAAAAGTTGTAATACTCAACTTAGTTTTTATTTAATGGTTATCACTTGTTGTGATCTTCGTTCCGTAACATTCCTTAAAACGGCATTATCTTGATGTGAAGTTCTCCGAATTTGTCCAATCGAAGACTACTGTTTATTGCACTGCTCTTCCTCTGTCATTCAGTTTCTTTAGGCCTCGACACGGGCATCGTGCTGTTGCCATCAAAGATCTGATGATCGTTTTTGGTGGAGGGAACGAAGGAATTGTTGATGAACTCCATGTTTTTAATACCAGTAAGCTGGATGGAAAAGTATGCATATTGTATTTATTTTCCTAGTCCATTATTTTTCAGCGACAAAGCAATGGTTTGTTCCTTCTGTAAGAGGCGAGGTTCCAAGTGGATGTGCAGCATACGGAATTGTTTGCAATGGTACGCATATCTTCACATTTGGAGGGATGGTAGAATTTGGAAGGTACTTCGTCATCATTATTTTGTGTATTGTGTTTTTTCTACTCATTCAGTTTAAGATATACGAATGACCTATATGAGTTGCAAGCAGCGCGATGGGAATGGCGGAAGCTGCGTCCACGTCCTCCTCGTACTGGAGGTTCGGGTCCTTGCCCCCGGCTCGGCCATTCATTTTCCCTTGCAAGCAATCAGGTTGCCTATTGCTCTACTTTTCAATTTGGTTTCTGCTTGGATTTTATAATTTTATGTTGATTTTACTCAGGTCTGCTACGTGTTTGGGGGTCTTGCTAATGATTCGCCTGATCCTAAACTTAATTCGTCGACGTATCTTGATGACTTCTTTTCAATAGACATTCGCGGACCGGTCGGATCATTACAGTGGGAACAGCCAGTGGTAAGTTCAAACCGTCGCGTTAAGTTTCTCGTTTCCGCTTAAAGAATCCATACTTCTCGCTTTGTAGACATACGGTATGCGCCCTTCAGCGAGAGAATCACATACAGCCGTTGTACTTGAAACGGACTCCCGTCGCCAACTAATTATATACGGCGGAATGAACGGATCGCGATTGAACGATGTTTGGATATTGGACATCGATTCTATGACTTGGGACAGTCCTGTGGTGGGTACTTTCAGAGTCCGATGTTCACTAATCCTCCTTGATGTTTAGTTCTGTGATACCCCGTTTCCGTGATCGTTCTAGTTGTCATTCTCATAATATCTGTGATCTTCACCACTACGATCATGGCTTTTCCAAGGGCCATTATAAATTTTTCACGTAGTGTCGTTTCGCTTCTCATTTCCCATTCCGCTAGACTCACTGGAGGATGGGTTTCACACGGGTTTCCTACGAGGATTTGACCTCTTCCTATAATAGTGCCTATAAAACTTTCATAGGCAGAGGTCACATCTACGTGAACTGCAGTTTTGGCCAAGAGGGTTTTTGATCAATGGAACTAGAACTAGTTTAATTTTCATGCTAGCACTGACTTAGTTTAGAATTTTTGCTTCTTTTAAATAGTTCACTTTAAACCGAATTTTCCAGATTGGTGGTATACCTCCAATGCCACGATCTCTACATACAGCTAATTTAATAGGTCAAAGGATGTATATTTTCGGCGGTTGGGTAAGTATACTCTCACTTCCTTGCCCATTTAATACTACTGCTGTATTTAGGTTCCAATGCACGACGATAACAATGAAGGTGAAGTAAAGGAGTGGAAGTGTACCAATGACCTATCGTGCCTTAATCTTGAGACTATGGTTTGGGAAACTTCCTCACACGTATTCGACGGTGCGTTGTGAGCGATTGTAGTTGCTGAAATGAATTGTTGTATAAGCAGTCAGTTTCCAGAGAACATGCCAAGAGCTAGAGCTGGTCACTGCTCGGCTGTAATCAATGATCGAATTTATATATGGTCGGGAAGGGATGGATACCGAAAAGCATGGAATAACCAGGTCTCAATTGATATTCCATGTAGAAACTCAGTCATAGTATTCAATAAATTAGCCTGTTGTACATGGGCTTTAAGTCTTAAGGACGGAGTGCCTCTCATGCAGCGTAGGTAGGAATCAAAAAAAAAAAAAAAAACGCGCAGCTTAGGCACCACTAGTATAGATTCTGAACCGTTTATAAAACACCAATTTTGTGTCCTACTTTGTTTACAAGATGACCCGGCCTATTTTGCAGCAAGGGTTTCGGTGATCCCTTTGACAAATTTTCGGGACGGAAACCAGGATTGCCTGTTCAGCCTCCCATTATATCCTTACTCGTAATGGACGGGCACGTTTGAGCAGTATCATCCTGTTCGTCCATGAAGGGCAAACGCTCGTAAACCACCGGTCAAAAAAAAAAACTAGCTTTTTGAGCCGCAATCTATAACTTTGATTTGTGTTCGAACTGCACGTTGTTTCGAGCCCTTAATAAACTGTTTGACTAGGAACCGCCCTTTGTTTCCAACTTCTCTCTTGCGTTAACCTAGGCATTGTTGTTGAAATCCTTCTGCCGTTCGAGATTTTTAGGTGGAACACTTTATTAAGTTAGCGGCCTAGCGTTTAAATGTTGGTGTTAACTTAATAACCCACCTAAAGACCTTGAACGCCAGAAGTGTTTCAACAACGTGAACCGCCCTTTGTTCGCACACTTTCATCGTTCATTTGCTTTTTTGATTTTCAGTAAATTTTTCAATAGTATTTTAGGTCTGCTGTAAAGATATGTGGTATTTGGAAACGTCTGTCCCAGGTACGCCATCTCGCGTTCAGTTGGTTCGAGCTAGTGTTGCGGGACTTGAGGTAGGTTGATTTTCTTTTGGCAACTTTTCTGGATCTCTGTTTAGTGTTCAGCGTCTTTGAAAGAAAGTTTCATTAAGCTTCTTTTTTGATCGTTTGAGATTTGAAAATGTTCCTTCTTTTACCAGTCGATCTATTTCGTACTATTAGTATGTGCCTCGATATGGAGGTCTCTCTCCATGAGCGGTTGGACATTTTGTGGATTCCTGGTTTTTTTTTAGGTTTCATGGAGCGCTCTTCCGACTGCTGAAGCATATCTTCTTCAGCTGCATAAATACGATTCAAATCTCCCCACTCACAAAATTTTGGACGATGACGGTACGCTCAGTTGTTATAAACTCTCGCTTGAACTTCTTCAACATCTTTTTCAGCTACAAGACAATATAGTCCACTAAACAAAACGTCATCGTTGCAGTCGCAAAAGATGATGCTGCAGAGAGGGACACCAACTGGTGTTATGAAGGTAAAAGCAGTTCTTCCCATAAGGAAATGTGGTTCTAAGAGCTACTCTGACCACCGCAGCCACTTTTTCTCTTCCGATGGTAACTGCGTAATTTCTAGCTCGCAAGGATTGTGTCAAGCTATAGCAGTGGGTTCGACCTTATAAATCACCTTGCCGTTCGGATGCCCATTTGTAGGGTAGTTGAAATGGGAGCAGAGTTCCAAATTTTGGCCTAGTGTGGCGTTGATACGTATTGATCACCTATCTATTGGTCGTGATGAAAATAGTTTCGCGGTAATCCTGCTGCAAAGTAATTTTCATTCTGATGGACAGACTTTGATTTTAGGTTGTGCGTGGTGCCGGGCCTGGACAACAAATTGTACGAGTTGTGAGGCAAGTGCCAGGAGTTCCCGGAGCCGCGGTTAACACGGTAAAACCAGGAACAGAGGCAAAAACGATTTTCTTCTCGAAAGGAGGCACTCAGCAGAAGTAAGTTGCACTCAGGTATCCTACCCTTACTGTTCTGTATTTTGAATGCATCCAAGTCCTTCGCCTATAGGGTAATGTACGTGCAAGGTGGTGTTCCTGTTGGTACTTCTGCTGTTGTGTTGGCAAGAGGATCAACCACAATGGGAACCGGTGTCGATCAGTCTGCTCCTATTCCCATAACGCCCCATCAACAACCGAGTATATCGACACAGGGCACAACGTACACAGCTCCCTCGAATTCTCGCCCGCATGACGAGGTGTGTACATATGGAACAGTGCTCATGTTAAACGCAGTATTGCTCGAATGCAAGTAATTATTTTTTTAATTCAGGCTGCTCTACCGCAGAACTTGTTTGATGAATTACCAGCCGACGAGCAATCTCCTCCTTCTCCACCAAAGCAGCGAGTATCCGACAATAGTGGTCCTTCTTTACCGACAGAAGCAGACACTCCTCATCCTTCCCTTGAGAGACCATCTTCACAGGTGTGTTCGTTTACGTCACACTATGCTCAATATTCTCATCATCAGGTTGTTAGGGGTATGGAATACCTAACATCCGAGAACCTGATACCCGGTTGGGCATACATGCCCAAGTGCTCGTGTCCAGTGGCGTTATACCTAGCGCCGCCCGCCTCGCCTCATTATCCACTGCACTTACTGCTAGTTTTGCTACTATTTCCTATTTATTCTTCGTTGGCCAGTTTGGCTCGGGTGGGGTGGGGGAAGGCATTGCTCATGTTCGGTAGGATGCTTTAGGGTTGAATCTTCCCATTGTTACGGTTTACGTGAATCTCTTGTGTTTTGTGTTGTGTTTTATTTGATGTTAGTTGAGTGTTACCTAGTTTTTCCACTCCTGATTTCATTTGTCGACTGGCTATGAACAAAGATAAAGATAAAGATGGATGCTCCAGTAGTTTGGGTAATTTTGACGATTTGTAGGAAGCACCTCAAGATCCTCAATGCTCTTCGGAATCAAGCGCGTCTGCTGAGTCGCAACCTATGGTGCCTACCGACCCAACGCAGGATTCCACGCCGCCGAGTGTAAGCGAAACTCCAGGGAAAAGTGCGAGCGATGTTCAGGAGCCACAACAACCTTCCCAGGTATAAAGCTGGTTCGGATGTGGGGAGTATACAACTGAGCATACTTGTTTTTTTTACTCGAAAACAAATAGGAATAGTGGTTATCAGTCCAGTCTTTGATCAATTACTTATGCATCGCACGGGTAGTTGCACACTGCTCTGCTCAAAAACTCAGCTTATTTTGCTTTGTGTTTTTCATAGGCTCATTCTTACCTCATTCTTTTTTTATAGAACGAGGGATCGTCCATAGTCAACGATCCTACGGTTCAGAATTCATCGCAAGGGCAGCCGCTAAGTAATCATGAACAAATTCAGAACCAGGTATAGCAGATATTTGTATCCTCAGTGATGTCTATTCATTGTGATAATATTACCCAATTGTTAAGATGTCATCGCTTCCGGTAGATCCTCCTCTGCCCACTCCTCAAGCATCGCAACCTTCTCAAGGGGAGAACAGTGGAGAACACTCCTTTGAGCAGCCCACTCCCAGTACGTCGCAGACATCGCAACAAATGGCGACCACCAACGAGCAAAATTTCAATTCATGTACCAAACGTGAACCATCCGAATCTCCTGCTGGAAATCATGTAG
>UZAF01020488.1:6627-17791 GCA_900617895.1 Haemonchus placei | reverse complement strand
ATCTCGTGGCAAGAATAGAGTGGCATGAGACTATAAATAGCGCATGAGTAAACCGTCAGGAATTTCTAGGCACACGAACTATTATAATTCAAGGGTAGGAATGGTCGAAATAGCTTGAAACAATATCAAATAATAAGCAACTATACATATATTAAGTAGAGTGTAGATTGAAGATATGGAGATTCGATACACCAAGCTCAATGGTAAATATAAATGGTCATTGTTTATGTTGTTCTCTAAACGTTGTCAATTACCATTTTGAACGTTATCTTAAATAACTTACCAAATAAAGAATAAAGAATAGGTCCCGCGACTGGTCATGGACCATGAAAGCAGCCTAACATGCTATCTGAGGTGAACATAAACATCTCGTGGCAAGAATAGAGTGGCATGAGACTATAAATAGCGCATGAGTAGACCGTCAGGAAGCTATAGGCGCACGAACTATTATAATTCAAGGGTGGGAGTGGTCGATTCAAGCTTGAAACAATATTAAACAATAAGCAGTAATATATTAAGAATATAACAATATATTATTAAGATTGAAGATATGGAGATTCAATTCACCAAGCTCAATAGTAAATATAGATGGTCATTGTTTATGTTGGTCTCTAAACGTATGTCAATTACAGATAATAAGAAATGCTTCACTTATTTTTACTATTTGGGCACTGATTCCTTGTGCCATGCTGGTACTAGTACATCATTATTTTCTACCGGATACCCTCTCAGGTCAAATCGTGTACGCTTCGTATGAACTGAAATTTTCATTGTAAGTTCGTCATTACAAAATTCATAGACAGTCAGATTGGCTTATAGATTTCTTCACATTCTTTATAGAAAGCGATACGAAGATTTCAGAGATTATTGCTGTAGTGCCCTACTATTTCTGTGACAAGACCCAAGTATTCAGTCGCCACCTTGCAGTTTACTTGGGAATAAACGCTGCTTCATCCGAGGGGGGGGGGGGGGGGGGGGGTGATAGCGAACATAATCGGTCTCCTGCCTATCTGCGAAGGTTTCCAGAATCACTTCATAGACGATTTTCAGCAGGATATCTTTATGCAAAAAACTGGTTGCCTTTTACACTGCCATTGTGGGACACCATAGAGTTTCTTCTCTGGGCCATCTCATCAGTCCAGCTTTTTACTCAATAGTCATCAATTCTTTTTCAGATTCATCGCAGCGCTGTATATAATTTCCATTGTGGCTCTTGGTGCGCGCTCAAAAGTGACGCCGATATCAAGCTGTGGTCAGGTCATTATCCGAGACAAAGTCAGCTCTGAAAATTGTCAACTTGTCACAGAGAAATACTTCCAACAGCTGAGTTCAGCGTGGGCATGAAACTATAATATTCTCTGATATTTTGTAGGGGATGATGATAATTATGTGTAATATATTGTGTGTGATGTAAAAATAAATAATATGTTGTACGTCAAAACACATAATTCACATAAAAATATGAAAACAAACAACATTGGGTGCAAAAGAGGCAGGTCCAAACAAACCTAACGATGACCTTTTGCGCACCGCAAGAGATGACTCCCTCTCGACTTCTGAAAATACACTCTTCATAATACGACCAAAATGTTCCAACATATAGAGCAAGAGCCACCAATACTGTCAAAATACCGTCTTCATCATTGAGGAAAAAAGCTGACGTCAAAAAGCCGTGAGACGTCAGCCGCAAATAGCTGCAAAGAACCAAGCTCCTCTCAACACCAGCATCCCCAGTTAGCGACGACGTCTGCAAACGACAGCCATTTGTAAATGTTCATAAATAATGAAATTTGCATTATAATATTTAATATTGTTGTCACATCGTTAACTTGGTAATTGGTTTTCTGATATTGTGACTGCACTGCGCAATAGGTTTTACTTAAACAATACTATTACGCACATCTATGTAGTATCGCTCCTTTTCGCCCTTACATTTTTCCTTTGGTAATCCACGAAAATGCTTCTTTTTCTCAAAATTGCGGATTTTCTCGATTTCTTCACTACCGATGAACTAATCCCAACCTATACTTCCTCTTCTTGAGTAAAATGGGGTACCTTAAGATTATCGTGAACTGTGCCTTTAAATGGGTTCTGTCTCTGGAGATGACAGTTGAGGTGTCAGTCTGGGTAATGCAACTATCTGAGACTATTCCGGGGTAGATCCTGAACATGAATCTCGCAGAGCAAGACATGCATACGTACCCGTAAAAAAGCCCGTTTTTATTGACATTAACCTGCTATGTGAAACATGAGTAGACGCTAAGGCGTACGTCTAACACCAGAAATGAGAGCTGATGATCAATCCTGTTTCTCGTCCAAGAAACGACCAGCGAATTGCTGAGATAAAAGACGAATGGCGGGAGGAGTCGAAAGTCTTTTCCTTCCGTGAAAGGGAGTTAGAAATAATCAACTCCTTAATTAGCAACACAACCATAAAGCCAAAAAACGAGTGAACCACAGCCAATAAAGAAGTGAAAATCACGAATGCCATTTATTAGCAAGAGCGATGTTTTCAGGAGAGCTCCTTTGAAAATGAATGTCATTTTTTTTGCAGAAGCTCCACGGAGAGTTTAGTGGAGGAAACAGAGTCGTGGGGGTGAACTTACCGATTCTGAGCATTCTATTCTACTCAGTCAAAGGATAAGGGTTAAGCCTCGTAGCGAACCGACCCCATCTGAGGGATGTGTCCCCGCATTCGACTTCCATTCAGAATCGTAGTGGCGTATTGAATGCGTATGTCACCTATACAATTACTTGCGGTGGCCAGCCAATGTACAAGTCAGCGCTTTTATTCTCCCAGACAAGTCTGGTACCAATTAAACGACCTCTAAGAGAGGGATGGGTTGCTTGGCTCTGGCGAATATCGGTCAGGGATTTGCACCCATGACCGTGTGTGTGTGGTAGTGCGCCACTTATCACTACACCACCTCCGTCCTCAAAGGTAAGGAGGGGTAATTGACTCCCGAAGTAAAAGGATCCGAGCAGAAGAGCGTGAAACTTTGATATCTCTGGGCGGACGTGACTCAAGGACCCTGTGTATGTAAGTGTATCCCGAGATCTATTGTAGGCAGGCATTTTGATTATTTTATAGCAGTCATTCCTTTACAAAACAACATAGAAGTCGTAGTGAATAAGGTTTGCTTTCTAGTTACAAATCCCTTCTACCCGATTGAAGTTTCCCATTAGGTTAGACGAGTAGCAATTTAATTACGTAGTCATTCATGAAGAATGAGTTTGAAACCATGGTAATCCAAATTACCCAACAATCATTCATTTGCAGGCCAATGTGACGCTGGAAGTGTCTCCAGTGGTGTAGAATCCTAGCAGCCGACGTGAAGTAAGTTAGCAAAAAGGAGGCTTTACAAATCAAAAAACCAGCTTGTGCCGATTTCTGTGATATCCTTTTTCTTTCGAAGGTCCTCGCTCAATAGGGTATCTTTAGCTGGTTGATATCTGGTAACGCTATAAGGGAACTGGAAGTGAATTGCAGAGAGTAAAGCCAGCGAGTACTTGCCCACGAATGCACTCGAATTCAAAACATGGGCACTCTTGTCTAACCATAAGGATGTCCACCGCCACATCGAGACGGTGTAACTAACCACCCAGAGCGTATCCAACTATCAATCTTGCCTGACAAGCTACTAGTGAACACCTATATGCTGAAAAGAGTAGTATTAGTTGACCCTCGTGCTCTGAACCTGAAGGACTGACCAGCACTTCCTCGTTGGCTGGGATCATTCATGAGGGGCTGCTAAAATTTTGGTTTCGCTACAGGCTGCACTAATGAGGAACGACTGAGACGGTACGAATGATTGTGTCTTGAATACGTATAGAAGATATGGTAGTGCAAGATAGGAAGGTCGAATAGGACGCCAAAACGGCCGAAATGGGAAGATACCCATCTGCTACACGTTCTTTTTTGAACTGGATAAGAAGGGTTATAGGACATGCGTCAGAGGTGTATGCGTTGCAGCCAACGGGCATTATGGCTATGAGCATACGGATTCGTACTATTCTTTACAACCTAACAGTCCGAAGGGGTGCAGATTGAAGGATAAATACGTTATTCAGAAATCACGGTCAGCGGTGATATGGTAAGTGGTACAGCTGTTACAATGTCAGCAGCTTCAATATCATAGGATAAAAAGACTTTGGCCTTAATCAATCCCGTCTGAGGGATGCGCCCCCGCACTCGACTCCCATTCCGAATCGTAGTGGCGTAATGAGTGCGTGTGTATGTGGAATATACAATGACTTACGGTGGTTGCCCGATATATGTACAAGTCAGTGCTTTTATCCTCCCAAACGACTCTGGTACCAGTACTCTGGAAGGCCTGGTTGGCCTAGGCGGATTATCGATCCGGGATCCAATATAATAGTGGTATGGAACTTTCCCAATAGAAACAATATGCAGCTATCGAAACAACAACGATCAAAAGGTAAATTAACTTTTATAGGTATTTCGGTAATTGAGTAATTAGTCTCGTTCTTCTCGAAGCAAAAACTCCATGACCGTATATCACAGCTTGACTACGGTCCCTTTTATTTATTTCCTTGTTTACGTAATCCATATCTACACCCTTGAATTCAATTTCCTGGGCTTTGGCACGCATTTTATGCAAAGTATTTGAAGCTGAATAAAGTAGCAATGAAAAGCATTTCCAAAAAGAGGCGGAGTGTAGTATCTGATTCACTTACGTTTATCCGCATTTTGTTTACAGTTGACAGTGTTGATTGTAGCACACTCTGCAAAACTATCATTCCTGTCACGTCTTAAGACAATGAAGGTTGTCTTTCCGATTCTTGGAAATCGAGTATTTCCTATAGTTTTCGCCTCAGACCTGTCATTGACGGCTACACCCATATTCTACATATTCTACAGTATCGAGGGTGCCCTAACTGTTCTTACTGCACCATTACTATGGAAATGTTGGTGTGTTCTCGATAAATCTCCTCCGTTTCATCGTAATGTTATCATTATCATCAAGGTATGCTATTGTTTCTCCTTCTTGTTTCTCAAATATTCTTGTAAGCATAACCCCTATGTTGGGGGTATCGCTGATGAATAACAGAGATGTGGCATTTGGTTAGGGAACTCTACGCCCCTGGCTATGCGTTAGAAGTCCAAATAGATATCTTTCTACTTCTATTGGACTTTCACTTTTTGATACCCAAACTGAGAGAGTTTTAAGAATCAAAGGTTCACCCATGAGGGTTTCTATCTTTCCCTACATTTCCATAACACACATTTAAATTTATGTTGCAGGGGATAGATAAGTGGGTAATATGAGGAAAGAGAAAGGAATATGTATATGTATGTGCTTGTATGTGTATGTATGTATAGGTATGCATAAGTATAAGCATGTGTATGTATATGTGGATATGTATGTGTATTGTCTTGTGTATGCGTGTGCGTGTGTGTATAAGAATGTGTATGTGCCCGTGTATAAACACGATTATTTGAGGTGCAACATGTGTATGTGTATGCGTATAGGTATGTGCATGTGCACGAGTACAAACATGATTATGCTCGTGTGTATAGGTGTGAAACATGGGCATGGTCATGTCTGTTTGTGTATGTGTGTATGTGTTCATGTGTATGTGTATATGTATTTGTATGGACATATGTATATGTACTAGTATAGATATGTATATGTAATATGCGCATATGTATGTTCATGTGTTTATGTGTATGTGCATGTGTAGGTGTAATATGTGTGTAGGTATGCCTGTGTATTATATTAGCTAGCGTGATCGTGCCTGTTTGTTGTTGTCGTCTGTTGTTGTTTGTCTGTCGCAAATTCGATATCACCTAAAGTTCGGGATTAGCCATAGGGTAAGATCAGCACAGCACGTGTGGGCTCAGTCAAGCCCCGTTCACAAAAGAAGATATAGGAGCAACGGGCAAATCGTCAAAGTGGGAGGGGCTAGCACTGAGGTGAGCGAGGATGGGATCGAAAATTCATAAATTTTTTTCAAACAGTGTAGGATGGGCGTAGCAGCTGAAGGAAGGACTTTTAAGTTTTCATGGTGGGAGTCGTTAGGGGGAGAAGTTCACAACTCTGACAAAGACGTTCGTATCGTTCCACAATCATTTTTTGTATAAAACCACCATCATAACTTACTACCGGTAGAGCCATCATAAATAGTTACCTTATTAAATTTGCTTCTGCTTGTATATCAGTCCCGAATAACGGCAGTAACTGAAGAAGCACCTGAAGAGGTCTATCTAGTTTGGGCTGGATGAGACTTGAAGTCAAATTGGTGGAGTCTACATGACACTATAGAAATCCTGCTCACGAGAGGGGACTCACCGAATCACAATTTTATTTCAGAAGAGCTCCGACATCGGGTAAGAAATCGAGTAAGGTAAGAATCGAGATGTAACTGTTGCCATGTAACTTGAAAATCGCTGACTGCTACCCCTTGCATTAAGACATGGTCTTTTCGAAATCTGGAAAGAACTCGACGAATGAGGACATAAAAATCAGCTGCATTTTTGTGATTTAGAGCCTTTACTGCGCACTCTATATGGAGCAGCTTTTTCGTTTGGTTCTTATCCTTTACGAGTTGGGATTCATAGATGTCGGAGGTGAGTTTACATCCTCGGTAGCTAAACAGTACTGCAACTTAATTTTTAATTATATACTGGACAGTATCAGACAAATCAAAAGTATAATTTAAAATTATGTATGGACCGAAAAACAAAGCTAAAACAAGTCCGTGATTGGCCATCCTGTGTACTTGAGGATGAACACAGTCAGTGAATAAGTATGAAGCGTCTTCCTCATCAGCTGGTAGAATGACATCAACTCAGAAACTCCAGTCGCTAAGCTAATAGTACGAAAATCAAACATAAATCTTTGAAACACATGCATCTGGATCTGCATCTGCATCTGGAGATGGAGAAGCATGCAAACACCCCCCTTAGTGTCTACCCGTTCCGTCCTTCAGAACAAGAGAGAAGGATGGCTCGAGCAAATATGGTCAAGACTGATCTTGGCATCCAGCGTTCGCTGCGAGAGGAGCAATATAAAGTTTGAGCGAGGCCAGCGCCCAGTTATGGCAAATCAGTTTTTGGATCAACTTCCCCAGTTACGGTATGTCAGAGGTCTTTACCATCTCAGACTACTCTAACGGTAGACTACTCTAACGCTGTCTACTATAGTCATTACTACTGAGTGCAGCTACTCGTTTAGCTGCAGCTCACGGACCATTCTCATCTTGCGCGGTGCCACCCCGATTTCCACCAACGACTTGTGTGAAGGCAAAAATTGAACTGAGGAGGGACCTTACGCTTCCAGGGGTAAACATGATAAGATTGACACTGCAACACGATACGTCCCAGGTTGAAAGCTCGAGGTAAACTCTTTCAATATGATGCTCATGAGCTTAACATATCGTTAGGGTATTGTGATACAACAACCCAAGAGACTGACATCCAAGTACATCATATGGATTCTATGGATCTGGCCGAACTTGATCACTATCAGAAGAAAGTGTTCTATCGTTTTCAGAAAGTTCTATCTATTTCAGGAGAAATCGAATTTCCTTCGGTATTCATAGCCATTTGCTTTGCATGTGTGTTTTTCAAAACAACTAGCGCCACCGTATACCCATCATTGCTGATCGAACGTTTCTTTGCTTCGCATTACATCGATGATTATGAGGCAAAATCACGAGTATGGGTGGCGATAATAGCAGTTTCGTCAGCATGTATTCTCTCATTGTGCTACACCATTCCACTAATCTACGGTGCGTGAGTTTCTCATTAGTTGAATATATCATCGTCGTCGGTAAGAATCACATTCTTAGATGAGTCTGAACATCCGAACCTTTAGTCCCACATCATAAAAGGAAGTGTAAGTTTTGAAAAAGAGAGGGGAATAGGAGGTGCGATTGTACCCGGGAGCAAATGTATTCTGGATCAGTAACCTTAGCACATTATGTTGCCCTTTAACAGACAAGGAATCTGAGTGTCTCTGACGTCCCAATCGGCTTTTGACGGTAATGCTGAGACCTAATATTGGCNTCGTCGGTAAGAATCACATTCTTAGATGAGTCTGAACATCCGAACCTTTAGTCCCACATCATAAAACGAAGTGTAAGTTTTGAAAAAGAGAGGAGGTGCGATTGTGCCCAGTTATCCGGGAGCAAATGTAACCTGGATCAGTAACCTTAGCACATTATGTTGCCCTTTAACAGACAAGGAATCTGAGTGTCTCTGACGTCCCAATCGGCTTTTGACGGTAATGCTGAGACCTAATATTGGCGGGCTTACCGTTTATCCTTGCCCTACCATGGTTAAGACATAGGACTTGGGAGCACCAGGTAAACATCGAGAGCTTTTCCGACATGCTAACTGTCTGCAGCTTTGCAAAGTCCCGCGATTTTGATCAGAATCACTCATCTCAGGGGATTGGCCGACGCCCTTAAGTTTTTTAATTTTTTGTTACCTTTTGCAATCTCTTCT
This sequence comes from Haemonchus placei, assembly GCA_900617895.1. NCBI lineage: Eukaryota > Metazoa > Nematoda > Chromadorea > Rhabditida > Trichostrongylidae > Haemonchus > Haemonchus placei. The sequence continues at coordinate 9,318 of UZAF01020488.1, read as the reverse complement.
ATTTCAGGAATTGCGGGTTTGGACAAAGTGGCACTGCTTTGTATTGGAGTGTGTTTTGTGTTCTCGTTAGTGTTCGTGTCATTGTACCGTCGCGATAGTATGCGATTCAACGATTTCGTCATGAAAAAGCTTATTCGTTATGAGCTTAGTAGAAGATTTCAACTTGTTGAAAATTTGCGAGTACTCAAGGTATTTTATTGACTTGAATTTCAAGCCACTTTTGTTACTGAAGACGTGTTTTGTGGCTTTGATGGTCAAAGACTCCGAGGATTCCCGAGTTTTAACTCCATCTTACCCTAATTTCTTAGATAGTGCCCCATGCGGTAGAAAAATGAAACAGAAGGTGGAGAATAGTACGATGTAGGCAAAGATGTAGGCAAAAATTATTCACTTTTTCAATCCTCGTGAGGTGGAGAACTAGAAGAATGACCGCAGCAGCAAAAAGATTAACAGAGTAACGGCAAAACGTCCCCTCACCACCAAGCGATCAGCTGATTGCATGCTGAACATGGTCCTGTTGCGAATAGCGAATCCTGCGTCACCTCACATTATCGCTCAATAGGCGTGGGCTTCGACGAGTCCGGTAATGAGCTTCATTTTATGCCCTTTCTATTGAGTTTTTCGTCCCGACAGCAGAGTTTATGTTGCCATTCGGGCCACTGGGTATTCTAGGAAAAAGAAAACCCTAAAAATTTACCTCAAACCTGAGTTAGTTCTAAGTAGTGCAGCGGATAATGTCAAAACATCCCATTCTTATTGACTAAGGGTTGCGAGTCTGCTCTTCGTTGGGCACATTCTGTAGCAGTAGAATGGGATCTACACCTTCCTTTCCACTGACCCTTGTCTTGGCACCACACCAAGGTGCTTGATCATGTGAAATACATTTAATCGACTTGTTGCCGCGCGCGAAATCACGATTCTCTGCACAAGTCTTACAATCCTTTTCGTTCGAATACAAACTGTCTTCCACTCTTCCTCCTATGCTCATCGCATTGACATTGAATGTATAGGTGGTTGTTAGCGGAAGAAATGTGAGTATACATTATAGACATATATAGTTACAATACAAGAATTAATTATCATTATTCTGGTTAGTCTCTGAATATTTCAATTACAGTTAATAAGAAATGCATCACTAATTTTTACTATTTGGACACTAATTCCTGGTGCTATGGTAGTGCTAGTATATCATTATTATCAGCCGGATAGTCTCTCAGGTCAAATCGTCTACGCTTTATTTGAACTGAACATTTCACTGTGAGTTCGTATTTACAAAATTTACAAACAGTCAGCTTGGTTTATAGACTTTCTCGAGCCTCATTTTGGAAGTTCTATGAAAGCCCACTGTGACCTTCACTTTTCGATTTCAGAAAAGGGTGAGTTGGAGCCTTACCCAACCAAACCATCCATTCCTCCAGAGTGGTCAAAAAGTAATGAATCCGTGTAGGAAGATGAAAGCGCTTACATGTCAGTTGACCCTAGTCTCCGAGTTGGCTAGGTACTCTTTCAAACGCCACAACGATTCCGTATGAAGACCGAGTCCGTGCTGGCGATTCCTAAAAACGATTCACCAAACATTAAAAACTTTACTCTTTATTCTTTACTTTAAAGTGACACAATTTCTAAGCCGTTGATACACGGAGGACGAGTAATCGAGTTTCTGGATTCTCCTCATGTGAAGATTTCGGATATTGCTGTAATGTCCCATCGTGTACGTGGAATTTGCGTCAATGCGAAGTATGATCGACGATCGTTTCAGAATACATTTCCCATCTGCGTCATGCTAGATCGAAAATTCCTTATAACTAATAGTTAGCTACTAGCATTAGGAATGAAGGTTCTCAAAAGGTCCGACCCGAACGGCATGCCTCGCTCCAGTACGAAGGGGCTTGGGTGTTCATCAAGAGATTACTGTAATGTGGCAGAAATCACAGCCGTTCGCCGTGGGAATTCGAGTAAAACTACCGCACTCCGTCGAAGCTCGCAGCATTTTAAAAGTTAGGGTTTTTGTTACGATAAAGCCAAAAGTCGTTGATCATCTAATCTAATAAAAATTATTTATTTGCCAGTCAAAAATGCACGTAGATTAGGATCACTGGTCTCAAAAGAGGTCTGCTTATGGTGCATGGTGCTTGTGACACACAAACGAGTTACTGCTCTGGGCAATCTCATCAATGCAACTGTCCACTCTGTATCATCAATCTTTTTTCAGGTTTGTCGCATCGTTATTTATAATTTCTATTGTGACGCTTAAGGCGCGCTTAAAAGTGACTCCGGTATCGAACTGTGGCAGAATTATTATCCTAAACAAAGGCAACTGTGAAAATCAAGCGTTACGTCAAGTTGTCACAGATAAATATTTCCAACAGCTGAGCTCAGCGTGGGCATGAAACCACTAATTGATATTCATTATATATGTTGTAGAAAATGATGATAAATATGTGTAATAAATACTGTGTCATGTAAAAATAAATAGTATGCACTCATTGTTCCCGAAGCACGATACTTCACGGTATGCGTCAAACCGCAGCATTGATCATATTCTTATCGCCATGGTAAGTGAAACACACCCTTGTGAACAGGAGCAGGTCTCTTACGGAAGGGCTGCGCCGCGTCTAGCAGGATTGCGATGGAAGGTTGGATGTAGTGAATCCTTAAATCATTTTGTTTGGCTGGCTGCTCCCTTCAGTT
>UZAF01020487.1:0-17797 GCA_900617895.1 Haemonchus placei | reverse complement strand
TAGGGGTTAAAAAATTGAAGCCAGGCAAAAGGCAGAAAGGTAGAAAGGAAGGAAAAATAGAAAGGGGAGAGGGGCTGAAAACAAGGCAACAAGGGTTAAAACAACAAGCACAGCTGTTTGACGGGAAATAAGATTTGGTTAGAAAACCAAATCTGATGGTGACTTCAAGAATTGGCTGTCAAAACTTCAGCTATCAATACTACTGATTAATGTTGATTGGTTAGCCAGTCGAAGCAGGACCATCAGCCCCGTCAATGCGAGTAGGACTTCGCAATTACAGATGTTTTACGACCACGCTTGCTTATCATCCTCCGCGCATCCTAGTCAGGTACTACTGGGATCCCCTATTTTCAACCCACTAAAGGAGAGCAGTGAAATGTCGTCAAAATCAAAAAAGCGTATAGCTAAATCCAATAATCACCATGCAAGAAATATACCAAAAATCAACCTCAGAAGATAATAAAAGGAAAAAATTGTTCAGAAGAGAGGACGGGGTGATAAGATGAGATAGAGTGAATAGCTGAACGTAGAACCCTTATAAGTTTCTGAAATGAGGGAAGATAACCATTCCCTACTGCGCCATGCATCCAACAACATAATTATTTTGAAAAAAAAAATTAAATTTAGTAGTACATTCTCGTAGGACATTCAACGAAAAGGCGTGAAATGCTGAAAAACGGAAAACGTTTTAGAGTGTTAGTGTGTAATCCGAGCGTAGCTCATTGTCCGACCGAAACAGTTGTCGTAGGGACTCTGCTAGAATTTATAAGATGGACTATCGAAAAACCTCACTTTCAAGAATAATTCAGTGCAGGAAAAGCTTTCCATTGACTTTTACAGCATCATGAACATAGGAAACTACTGTATGTAATCATGAGTCCCAACAAAGGCTGATCTAACAAATCAATTCTATGAGTGAAAATAATTAACGACTTCTCTGACCCCTCTTTGTCTTTCGTCGAAAATTAATGAGACGACTGCTGTTAAGAATAAATTGAGGTAACATACAGCCTCATCCTTCCTTCCACTTGGAAGAAAAAAATAAAAACCTACGGAAAAGAAACAAAACATACTTCATCTAACTCGTCGGAAACGGGTGCCACCAATACTTCATCAGGAGCCGATGGCGGCTGCGAGCCATGCATCTGGAAAGCTGCCAATTAAGCCACGCCTACTGCCGAAAATTAAAACAACTCCGAGACGAGTAGTGTCAACGAATAAACACATACGAACACATATTTGAGGCTGATATTAACAGAAAAAGAACCAAAAAGCCGATTTATCAGTAGAGCAGTGAGAATCATCTAAATTTCAGGAGAAAAGACGGAGAACTTCGATCGCGACAGGATGAGGCTCCACAAAATAAAATAAAAAGAGATTGAAATACTATTCCAGTAGGCTCTCCTCATCTTACTTTGATTTCCAAACACTGCAAATACTCAAAAGTAAAAAAAAAGTAAAGAAGAAGAAAAAATTCTACGACATCATCCCAACTGTTCCCATGAAAAGTAGAGCCAGCTAATCAAATATTTTTCGCAGCAAATATAGCATCTCATATTTCTATATTTTAACCTTTTATTCTTCTTCCTTGAATGCCGCCCTATAATTCACTAGTTACTTTCGATTTTCTATCCGACTCGAATAAAGCCATTTGGATGGGTTCCCTGAAGCCCCTAGTTGGACTCAAACTCTATCTAATTACTGTGTCATCAGCAACTCAGCTCTACAGTAATCCTTACCCAGCAATCCTATTAAACTTCTACTCCTGTAAGGGAATAGCTTTCACCAGGGCCTCACTACCAGCGAGTAAAACCTCACTCTCCCACTTGCTTATTTCATCCATCTCCGCTGAAACAGTCGCCTGACTTCTCGATTCCCAGAAGCATACCTAGCTGTTCAGTAGGACTTGTCAGAGAGTTTTCTTCTTCCATGGAATTATGGCACGCTTTTGCCAAACCAAAGGCCAGAAAATCACGAAATAGGGGCAGTGATAGACCTCAATCCTACCAAAGCGGTCATGATGTACGGAACATATTGACGTCGACTTGCTAAAATCTGCCCATAACTCCTACCATACATCTCAGGCCTGTAACGGCTCGTATAACCACAAGGAAGAATGAAAATCATGACCAAAAGCGGGTTCCGAACTACGACGAAAATTGATTCTCAAATAAGAGGTGAAATAAATAAGTAAACAAATAAAAGGTACCGGGTTGAAAAGAACCTACAAAGACAATCTGGATCAGAAGGCTTGAGTGCCAAATTACACTGAAAGACGATGGCTACACTAAACAAATGACACATGTACGAATACAAAGAGCTGTAAGACAGAGGAATTAATCGTTTGAGGAGGAAACAAGTTCAGAAAGTCATCGTCACACCACTACGTCAACAAATAGCCGTCGTCATAAGTTGCAATTTTGAAAAAACGGCTGAGGTAGTAGTATCAGGCGGATCGTATCGTATCAGGAAGGTTCGGGAGGAGAAGAGTATCCCAGAACCTCGAAGAAACTCCCGTACTTCTTGAATGACCTTCAAGAGAAATTAACTTTCGGATTGTCAGGATCTTTGGAGTTTGGGTATCAATCAAAATATTATAAGTCCATGCTCTAACTCGGCTCTCGAGCAAACTCGAAGGACCTCTCCAATCCACTTCTACACAGAGAAAATGGGAATTTTCATCTTTTTATGAGAGAAAAGTGAGAATTGTGATTAAACTCACGTCGAAAGACGCTTTCCCACGAGTATATTTTCTAGAATAAATCCCAAATCAGCACTAGCCCTAGATAACCGAGACTTTTACCCCTTCAGAATATTTTGGGTAGCAAAGTCGTCTAAAAGGCTACTCTGTAGGCCAAACAGCCACTCCAGCGCAACTAAAAGTGAGTATCGAAGTCGACAGCGGGCATTTGAGTGGGTAGGGATGGCCTAGAAAACGAGATTGATCAACGCCAGAACCTTTACACTTATCCATTGGGTTTTTAGTTGGGATAGGGCAGTGCTAATTGTAAAAACTATCCAACGACCTTCAGAGACTCGAGTTCAATGCTATAGCATCAATACCTTCATGGACGTTCAAATGGTAATAGCCTTGTTCAAGAAAATGAAAACACCAACTTCTGCATCGAGACCAGCCGTGTGCCTTTGTATACGCCTGATAGGCACATTTTAAGACTTCTTGATGTACGATTGAGTGTTCGAAAAACCTTCTTTACTTCTTTTACACAGAATGTCCTTTTGACAGTTGTCGTTACGACAGTTCACTACTGTGTGCCTAATCACCCAATAAAATGTTCTCGAAAGTTGACCTTTCAAAGAAAGCCAGCTCACAAAAGTACCCACAACCAATTGCTCGGACACCGGAACCTCCTCGTTCAAAATCAGTTCAAGTAACTTCATTTTTAAGATGTTGAGAGGTTCGTAAAAACACAGAAAAAGTCACTTCCGTGGTAAAAACCTCTTAACACCCAAAAAGTTGAAGCATCCAGATGATTTTAGTATCAAATCACGATAGAATAAATAATATTATAATGTAGAATAATGATATAGAAGTAGTAACTCCGTAACGATGATTCTGAGGAATCTAGCAAAAGAAATAAGCAGAATACGATGCGATTACGGCAAAAATGACGAAGAGAGCAAATAAACCCGAGGATTCCAAGAAATACGAGGCTTCATAAAAGTAGTAAGAAAGTGTGTTGTACGAGATTAAGTGTCTGTAATCGCCTGGGTGCCTCCTATATAAGCGTACTATACGAGGGCGTACTAACACTTCATTGTGAATGGCGCAACCTTAAGAAGGCCATCATAATATGGCCACTTCGGGTGTATAGTACGTCGGCCAAGACGCTTTTGGAGCCTCCATAACGGAAGAAATTACTGACACGACCGATCCCATTTCGAGATTTGCTCAAGCACCCGAGTTCTCCTCTGGACATGTCATGGCGTTTGGATTCGACCTGAGCTATACAATGACTGGGCAGCCACGGGTACTTATAAGTTAATGTATTGCCTGCCTAAACTGANGAACACAAGGCCAGGTTGGCCTAAACGGTACTCATCTGGGATTTACTCCTCGGATCAGGCATCTGCTAGCGTTGTCACATGGTAATAAGCGTTACAACACAGAGTAAGGGAGGACGACGAGTGGGTCAGAACTGAGGAGTGAAAACTTTGCTATGAATGCAGCAGNCTAAACTGATTCGCTAGTTCCTAATCAATTCCGAGGAACACAAGGCCAGGTTGGCCTAAACGGTACTCATCTGGGATTTACTCCTCGGATCAGGCATCTGCTAGCGTTGTCACATGGTAATAAGCGTTACAACACAGAGTAAGGGAGGACGACGAGTGGGTCAGAACTGAGGAGTGAAGACTTTGCTAAGAAGACTGCAATTTTGAAGGACATCCAGAAAAACGTCGGAAATTACCAAGAATCAAGCGTCATGTGCTAATGCCGAATAGATAATGATCGCCGTCTACGTTCAACCCCTTACCCCTGGCCGTCGTCCGGCAGTAGTCGCCCTCCGTGCTCCATGTGTCCTTTCGCGCTCGCATACATCGTTGTCGGATTACGGGCGTATGAGGAGGGAGAGCGAACAAGAGCGTATAATGACACTACGACGAACGCCACTACTCTCATTAATGATTACTGGAGAGTAACTATTACTAGTGCATAATCATGTGGCTACTCCATACTCGTCAGTTAGGCTAGATCAATTATCCTCCACCCTTCACCAAAGAGGTGGAGTGGCAGGAAAAAAAAGGAAGAAAAACGCAAGAAACGTGGGAAAAAATAGATAGGAAAAGAACTAAAAAGAACACATGAGCAAATATAAATCGGCTAATAAACGAGCTCCCAATAAACAAAGAGAAAAGAAAAAGAAACAGACTGAAGCTTATCACGCTTATTCATTATTGAATTAATTTCTTTTCAGTTCAGCTATTTACTTTCCCTACATTTGTAGAATTATACTTTCATGAAAGCTACCTATAAAAGCACTTTAAAAAGTCATATATTCTTCTTCGCTACTAATGAATAAGAAGGATGATGTCTCGGGGTGTTAATCAATCCCGTCTGAGGGATGCACCCACGTATTCGGCTCCCGTCAGAATCGTAGTGGCGTATTGAATGCGCATGTGGCTAATACAATGACTTGTAGTGGCCAGCCAATGTACAATTCAGTCTTTTATCCTCCCAGACAAGTCTGGTACCAATTGACCGACTCCGAGGGATAGAAAGCTTGCTGGGCCTGAGCGGATATGGGTCTGGGACTCGAACCCGTGACTGTGCATGTGAAAACATCAACAGAATATGACTTGCTTACAACTTTCATCAGCTACGTTCCACACTTCCATTATCTTAAGCACAATGAGACTTCCGGAGTACATGAAACGGAGGTGGAGTAGCACGAACAGGCGCAATCAACACCCAGACTGTCCAAAAACAAAATTAACGACCGGTTGAACCTCTTGGTTAAATTATTTTTTTCATTTCTTACGATCGAATAATTGCAACAAGCGCGTGCGTAGGAGGAAGCATATCAGCTGAAACCCGCAAGTCACTGTACATGCTGAATGTCCATTCAAACGCCGTTACTACATCCAGTAGAAGTCGAATGCCAGGCTTATCTCGAGGGCAGGATAGTCAACGCCTGACATTCCTTTTTTCCAATCTCCTCCTAGTATTGTCAGCACTGACTCAAGGAGCAAAGAACGAACAGGTAGCTATCAATGAGCCGCAGGCAGCCGACACTCCGGTCTGTCTTTTCCAAACAAATTAACTTTCCGAAGGAATGGATAACTGGCTGCGGTACTTGAGGTCCGGAATCCAATAAGAGCCTATGTTTACGCGATCGGAGGCTTTACATTACCCTTCTACTGAGTGGTCAGTATGTTCTCGGTCAACACGAAAACACTGAGGTTGTCAACGAAGTTTACCACAACTATCACAATTCAAGGCACACTTGTGTTTTAGTCGACGAGCCGAATAAACTGTTACTGCGCTAGAAGAATTCCTCGTTTTCCGATCGAGTCAACTGTCAATTACCAACTCAAGTGGTTGATGTCTCTCGCAAAGAAGGCTTTCCAGTGATCGGACTAGGTGAGCCATTAGAAAGCAAATGGCGACGGACCATATGAGTATTGCGGACGGCTCTACAGCTCCCAGTCAAGTTCCTTTCGCGCGGTTTTGACCTGAAGGTGCTGATTTCAAGGCTTGAGACTGTCCTCGCTCTTGTGAAGCAGTAACTTGCTTTTGACCACCTTTGACACACCCGTCGTACACCGAGTAATTACAACTGTTATATCCATGTTATATCAAAGTCTCATGAGGAGACAAAAACTTGCCATTGCTATAGCCGACGACGGCTAACGGGTATAGTGCAGAAGGCCATCCGTTATAGGATATATTGGCCAACTGAGGCCTTTTTGAAATTAGCCGCAAAGAAAAAACGTTACTTTGACGGAACGCTAGTTGAAAAAGCTCACTTTTCGCCGACGATATCCATTTCAACCGAGAATTCCGGAATTTTGCAAAATTTTGCCAGAGGGAATGGCGATTCTTCGAACTTCTACCCTGTTCTACAAGCAAATGTAGCGTTTCCATAGGTATCAGTCAATCAGGAAAGTTTTGTCACTGCCTCATGCTCTGTAGAGTGATTACTATGCACTCTCAGGTACAAAATTCCAGAACATAGAAATTTCCTGGTACTGGCTAATACGGAGAAAGCCCAAGGACCTTTAGGGTGATTAGCTGCTAGGGTTGCGCCATGCACCCTTAATAATTCGGCATTATAGACGCGATCTGAACAGTATAGGGATCGCACTATGGCCAGCGGGATCCCTTCTTCAAGGCCAAACCTTACCAATTAGATAACGTCAGGGCTGGAGACCTCGTTAAGATCCAACCGACCGTTGGCAAGTGTTGGAATCTGACACAAGGTTCTGATTCTCGTAACTTCTGCATCTTCCCATTTATGAACCCTGATACCGTATCCAATCTTCAAAGTGATGGGAGACAAGGGAACAAGGGAACTGCATTCCATTTCCCATTATCTCAAGCTTTCGAATGTGAGGAAAGGCAGAGCAAAAACCAGACCTGTCAAACTTTTGCTGTCTTTCTACGAATACCAATATAGAAAGATCATCAATCACAATGTTCTCCTTGCAGCAATTGCCTTCAAGCTGTCAAAAATCGCATACATCGTTGCAGAAGAGCTTTTCGAAGATATATCATATCGGATTCCGTTTAGCCTTCGGCTTTCCTTCGCGGGCATTCCACCAGTTAGCATTGTCCCCAGAGACAACGTCGAGCTTCCTTCGTTCAAGATACTTCGAAGACATTGGTCAAATTACGACGATGGGGTTGAAATGCTCTTCACTCCGAACAATGAGACTTAGGGGGAAACAGAAAGCCCATACCCATGAGGTATTACCAGATAGCTAACGCTAATTGAATCGCCTACTGCTCTGATCCCCCGAAGAATCATCAGCTTCTCTCCAGATGTAACTTCGGCATATGAGCCTATGGTGTCAGAAATGCTCGACACTGCGAGTTTCCAAGTAAAAAGGTTTTTAGACGAAATTCCAGACCCCTTTTAGATTCACGGCGTAGTTAAGCCCTTCCATGGAGACATTACGAGGAAGTTTCAGGTTTTAAACCAACCTGTTCTACTTGAGAAGCTAACAAAGCTTGAGGTTTCTAACAGCATGGCTCGAGAATCAATAATTCAATAAAATCGGTAGAACACTCTTTTTAGAAGCGACTTTTATAGTATCAGTTGTCGTTGAAAGGCAAACTCACCAAATAAAACCTATTAGTGTTGATATTTTGGTCCAACTACAATCTTCAGGCATCGGAACTTCACCGATAATTCAGGAACAAAAATTATTCTCTGAAGTAATTTTTTTTCAAGAATTTTCCAAACCGCTCAAACAGACTGTCGAAAAACTGCTGATGACTGCCAATCCTCAAAGTATCCGCTTGGACCATCCCGTAGAGAAGAGGTAGTTCGGAATGAATCAAGCGTACGGGAGTGTAGGGCCAACCGATCTTCATGTCGTAGCCTTTCCTAATCAAGCCTGTCCCGCCGATTAAGCATACCCCGAGATGATGGAAGCCTTTTTAGGCCTTCGCATGATTAGTCCGAACCAGCTAAGGGAACGATGCAATAGAGTGCACGGATCGACTCAGGATAGGCTCACATTTCATGTTTTTCATCGTGCCAGGCAGGCATCATGTCAGAATCGCCAAAGGCTTAATTCCAGAAAGATCTTTTGGTGATGTGGAACCCAGTTCTGCACGTTCGCGATTCATAATCGAGGCTCCGAAGAAAGAAACCCTCGACCGAGACGTCATTCAAAGAAGTAGAATAAACATTCTATTAATCAAATCTGCACCCTTACCAGTTATACCAACGAAAAACGTTTTCAAAATAAAATTTTGAGAAAATTGTTGATGGAAATGTGATTGCTCGGTCATACAGGTGGCAAGAAAAACTGCCGCAAATGAGAAACTATGAGGGAAAAATCAAGCTAGCAGAAATCAAAGCAGAAATATGCAATAAACGAAAAACAACAGCAATAAATAAAAGACAAACAAAAAATAGAAAACAAAGGGCCGATTGTAACGAGTAATTACGAAGTTGAATCTAAGTCTTCACACTGAACTCACCTCCCATAAAAGGAAAAGAAGTTGGAGCTGCGGAGATTCCGAGACAAATTGAATCGTATTGGAACCTTCGCAGTTTTAACTTCCTTTCTGCTGGTAGCACTTGATCATGAAAGCCTCGGATCGTCAATGTCATTTCCTCTAAGGTCGAGATCTCATGAATTCTCTAATTTCTTCTAATGAATATCTCGTCCACATTCTTCTGACGGGTACAACCGAAATCTTCATAATACAGTGTAGCACATAAAATGAATCTCCGCTCTGATAACCTGAGCCCTTCTCCCTTCTCATGCAGCTGCGTTCTTCAATACGGCAAAAATCAGAAAATGGGTAATCCCAATTTACTTCGCAAGACCCAAAAGCCTACCACATTTTCTAAGCCACAGCTGACGGCAAACATACGTTGTTATTCAAGGAAGGAAGGGAGAAAATGAGCAAACACTTTACAATACAACAACAAACTAAGACCTATCCATGACAGTAAACAATTTCTCACAGTTCGAATGAGAAACCTATGAGAAAGAGGCTCGAAAACAAAATAACAACGTTTCAGGAGTCTCTCCATTTTGAAATCAAAAACCAGATATCAATACAGAAATTGCTTTCGGTATGGCTCATCGGAGGCAAAATGACTCAACATTTTGTCATACTTTTCAGCTGCAATCCGTGAACATCTGTCAGAACGGAAAAAAGCGAACATTGCAACGGCACTACAAGAACAAAGTTGTCATCCCCTACATTATGCTTACCTCCATCGTACTTTGCCTTACACCAATAAATGCTCCTATAACTTAAGATTTACTTAGTATTGATTCAGGATTCAACGCCGTACCATATTATGGGAACCGCGGGGAATTAAAGAAAATTCAAGGAAAAAAGTGAATTTTATGCCAATAACGCTCGACTCTTTGTCTAGATGGCCATCACCTCACCAACTTGAATCCCGATTGAAGAAAAATCAAAATCTCGGCACAATTTGAAAAATCGTCTGGAAAACAGTGCGACTTGAAGTCATATTTCTTAGAAAAAATCCTAAAGTCCATAAAAATGAGAAGTCTCAAGTAGGAAGTGGCAAAAATCTCGAGTAATGGGAAGCTCAAAGTGGACGAGTTTTCAAAAAAAANAAAAAAAAAAGGAAAGAAAAGAAAACTTAGCAGCAAAATCGCTATCCCACTAAATAAGTTCGCATAGCCGATTCAGATATCCGTTACCAAAAATGAGCTGAAAAGAGTTCGTGCTGGTAGAATTCGAGGTTCTGTGTCAATGGACTTCGGGAGGGCATCAGAAATGAATGGGAAACTCCCATAGCGGATATCGCACTGCATATGTGGTGTTCATGAACTAGACCAAAAACACTTCAGATACTTAAGTATCGGAAGAAGAGAGGGAGAGAAGGAAGAGAAAGTCGAGAACCTTTGAGTCAATTACCTATAGACTCCTTGAACTTGAAAGAAGTCTGCAAGCGTACGCTTTCCTACTCCTCATTATGGGATCTACCAGATACCCAAGTCGACATCTACCTTCCCATCCTGGCTTGCTTTGAAGTAGCGGAAAAAACCCCGTACATACACATAGCCATCATTCTGAGTATGCCAGGTGTCCAATCTAATGTACGAGTTGCTGGAGCAGAGTAAAGTACGAGTTTGCCAAACAGAGAAGGCAAATATATGGGTGTGGGAAGAATTCCCAGTCAAAACGCATTAAGGAGTCTCACGGTGAGGATTCGCCGTCATTGTCCGTGGCCGTCGGCGTCGTCTTCAATTCAACTCGGCAAACACAACGGACCTGAAGTTAGCGGTGATGTCATTCTTCATAACTGTTCAAGAGCGAAAACTATCGATTATGNTAAGTCACGACAACAATGAAGACTGTGAAGCTGATCGAAAACTGCTCGAAGAAGAGGATCGCGAGTACAAGGTATTAGTCAAAGACATCTCGTAGCTGGTTAGGGTTCATATCCCGTCCCAGTCAGATATGGCTATCATTAATCCGAAGCAATCGATCTGTAGAAAACTTGTTCGGGACGAAGAAAACACGGCTAATAAAACCCTGAACACCCGTTACAAATGGGAGCCCCTTCTATTTAGCCCGAGAATCAAATGCACGAAGAGTTATAAGGGTTTAATTGAACTCATCATATTTTCTGTACTGACAATTGAATGAGTCAACTTTGAAAACTTTGAAAAGAAACCAAACCCCAAGTTAGAACCCAGTGACAAGCTGGAAGACGAAAAACTGCATTATAACAAATTAAAATTGAGAAGAAAAATCATTTTGCTTGGTAGAGAAGCACATTGCTCAATTGAGTTTTTTTATCCCAATTTTTCTAATATTTTTACTTTACAGCCATCGAGGCACTTGACTGATGACATCTCGTAACTGGTACATTCTTACTCCTACATCAACAAAAACTTCCGCTGATTCCAAAAAATAGAAAGAAAAAGAAAACGTTATGACTACTCATCAGCTCATTCCGAGAAACAGTGGGTAGCTCTGAAAAATGCCGATGATTGAGGACCGCAGGATAATTACTAATGAACGAAGCGAGCCTCATTCGAAGCTGCCAACATTCATTCCAAACGTCATTCTTACAATCAATTCCAATATTGCCAATGAACCTTGCTGATAGGGAAAAAGGAAAAGGAGGATAAAACCATCAGCCAACTTTTTTTTCCTACTGCATCCTATGATCATTTCGTAACGAAGATTATATGGCAATACTCCGCGATCACCTTCGTAAATATGAAGTAAAAATCTTAAAGGTTAATGAAGTCAAGCTGCAGCAACAGCTCCACATTTCTGATCAGGAAGACCGACTTCAAACTTAATTTTCAAAACTCTCTTTCGACAGACTTGGCTTTCAGAATACAGCCCTTTGGCATTTTCTGAATGAATTTTGAGTTAAGTCTTATTTGAAAGGTATTATCTGATTATAACATTAGATCATCATATTACCGAAGCGACCCGATGGTTCGGGTACCCAGCAGGTACCTTACTCCACAGGATTAGGAACACAGCGAAGAATAACGAAGAACTTACAGCCTTAAAACGCCTACGAACACTTAGTTTGGGTAGCCGGCAGGTACCTTACCCTTAAGGAATAGGAACACACCAAGGAACAGCGGAAACGTACAGCATTAAAACGCTCACCATCACAGAAGCGAGGCAATTAAAATCAAAAAAACATGTCTTTCATGCTTCAGAAGGAACCTAACGACTTTAGAACACTTAAAGTGGTCACGCTGAACAGTCAATGTTACTTGTTACGCAGGAACCGTTCGGGCGAGAAATTGCCATCTTTTTTTTAAGTGAACCAAAAATTCAATCAGCAACATTTGCTCGAATCACGTATGACCTCTGCTGTTTACATTAACCAAAAAGTAAACATTCACAGCCACAAGGCGTTCATGGTGCCTGTGTTTTGAAAACTGCTGATATGAACCGTTCCCCTCCGAACCGCTCTGCGATCTCTCTTCGAAGTTACCGAACCCTCTTACATACTTATTGCATATACTAATGAGGGGAGGACCGAAGTATATAGTAATAAAAGTAGAGTAACTACTTCTTCATCGAAATACATACATCTGGGTATCAGAGTGGGAATTTAATGGTAATGACCACCCAGACAGATCCAAAATCGCTAGTAAGTTCACGAGAATGAAGACTGAGTGGAAAAATCAAATCACCAAAAAGAAAACGGCTTCAAAAGGACAAATTAGCTAGCCAAAATATCTTCCCGGCATTACGATGTGAAGCAACGAAAAAAGTGCAACCAGCCAACAATAGGATTAATGTCTCAAGCACCATCACATTAAAAAAAAACCTAAAAAACAAGATATTGACCTTTCTATGAATTCGCATCGAAGAACCATTGAACACAACCAACTTCTTTGCGTCAGTTAATCGCGTCACAGATTCCAAAGAAGTAAAAAAAAAACTTGCAACAGTCTCTCACCAAATATATATATATATATATATATATATCGAACTGTTTTTAGACAAAGCCATTCTAAGCTTCATACAAATCTGTTTTGATTGAAAACTAGAAAAAAAAATGAAAGCATAGACTTTCCCTTTTCCTCCCATGCGCTGATTCCAGCAGCAGCAAGATCCGTTAAAAATCAATTCAAAGCATCAAAAAATAGTTTAAAAAAAAATAAGTGACGGTAAAAGAAATATAATATAATAAATAAATACATAAATATAATATAATAAATAAATTCATCAAATAGTATGTAACAACACCAACAAAGTCTCTACGATTATGCCGCCAGTTCGGGCGACTTCGCGTCCCAACCTCAGGACACACATTCCCGAAAAGTAACTACCATAGAAGCGATTTTTTCCTTTAGAAATCAACAAAAAGTAAAGGACACGGAGTAGAATTACACATTCCGTAAAAAAGGGAGAGATGAAAGGCTGTACGAACAACAAGAGGGACTGGAGGCATCTTCTATTACTCTCCTCAGCCTCCTCAAGAAATGCCACCACATGCTAGCCGTTTGTTAGATAAACAAATCACTTCCCTAGAAAACACTGACAGCTCTAGTCGATGTCTCACAACATTCAGGTAAATAATTTCTAGGAAAAACATTGAAATGTAAACATAAACAAATGAGATAAGAAAAAGAAAGGGCGGGAAAGCTACATTTCGGATGAAAGGTCAATGTGGGTCGTCAGGAGAAATGCTATCGTTCTCATCTGTTGACCGATTCTCGTTTTGTCGGAAAACCGGAACGTCGAAACGATTGAGTTCGACAGAGTAACGGAAGGGAAGGGAGGAACAAGCGGAAAGTGCAAAAAATAGTACAGCAAGTGAGGTGGGTAAGATTCCTCATAAAACAACCCGATCCTTTGGATGTTTGCTTTCGCCCTTTCCCTCTCAATAGCAGTATTCATTGTCAGATGAAATGATCCAACCTAGTACATAGATGCGTTTGTACAGAGCCCGGGGTCAAATCGGTACCAAACAGTAACAGTGCTGTCATTGAGATGATTTCATCGGTCAAATCCACATATTTGAAATGGAATTTATAAGAAAAATACAAAAAATATTCAAATACAGACGAGAATATAAAAGGTATTATAAACCTTTTTGTGTACCTCATATTTTTTTCAGATAGAAAAATATTGTAAGTCGCATCGCGGCTGATTCGGATTTAGTATCGTTGAAGATGGGCACCAGAAAAATTGAAAGCTCAGCAGTCATGAGGCTGGTTTCAAAAATAAAGACTGTAACATTGGAATGGGATTCTTAAAAAAGCCTAATAAATAAATATAATTATACTAAAGGATATTGAAAGAAAAATGTTTCAGAAAATTTTTAAAAAGTTGAGAGAACTGGACATACCCAAGAGAGAGCAGCCAGAAAAGTTTTCTTCTGTTTTGCAAAATACAACAAGGAAGTAAATTTCGACAAAGGGTGGAAGCTATAAAAATGATGCAAGGTCGTAAAAACTTCTCAAAAACAGGACTTTTTTATTAGAAATTTAATCTTCCACGCAAAACGGTCTGAGAAGCTTCCCATTTGAAAGAATTAGTTCCCAATTGCTTGGGTCAAATATCAGAAGAACACTGAAACTTCCTGACATAATTTCAATAATATACTGCGAAAAAAAAAATTGGTAGAACTTTCACGAAATCTCATTTTCTGAGAAAATCATAGGACAGGGAAAAGAGGAAAAAAGCCTCACATCGAATAAAGATGCTGCCCCTCGACAAACCATAATCTCTGTCAATGTTTGACATTGAACGAGTAAAATTTGCAGTAAAGTGCACAGTGACAGTAAATAAAACCAGCCATCACATGGAATAAGCATAAAAACTCCCATTGATGTCGACATTTTCAGTGTCCCGGAGCCGTCAGGGATTTGGTGTCAGGACAGCAGTCGTACGGAGGTTGAAAGAGAATGGCCGAAACGTTTGGACATCAGCGCCCACAAATCATTTAATGGACACCCACTAAGCCGATGTGATGATGCACAACTTTCCGGGCGTAGTACAAATGGCGGCGGTGGTTTTCAAGTAGGAAAATTGACGTTCAGGTTTCAGGAGGAAGGACTCAGTTGATATGTATTATTTACGGAGGAATCTGAATTCAGATTAAGGCTGGAGCCTTGAGCCTCCAAAGCGATGCCCCTCGGATGGGGTCCTTCTCATAGGGTCCATTTTGCGAAGGGGTTCTATTGAAATGTTGAAGTGTGCCGAGAAATTCATCTGTGAAATACGATTCTCTTCCCGAAAATCTTTTTGTTCTGCCTTGACTAAACAAATCGTGACGCTGTGTCTTTGGTTACCCTTTACCCATGTGATCCTGGACACCCGCCCTTCTTCCATTGTCACTGGCCAGAACGGACATCGAAAAGCAATCATTGGATTTGAATTTTTCCCCTTCACACAGCAATCAGCCCTGACAATGAAAGGTCGCAATTTCAGCCAAATTTTGCTAATATATAGCTACTGCATCGCCGAAATGGCCGAAAGGATGAAAGGGTCGTTTAGGCACTAAACGACCCTTTCGGCAGTAGAATTCCCAATGCAAGTTATCCTAAGGGCTTTCAAATGATTTTCGAATCGATCCGGGCGAGCCCGGAAATGAGTAGCGCTCGCTTTCTTTCAATTTCCGCTACGGTTCTTCCACAACAAGCTTAGGGGGAGATTCGTGACTACTGACGAAAACTTGTCTACACTACTACAAACAATTAAATCAAAGAACAACGGGCTAGGCTTTGAAATATCGTCTCCTGGCATGTGCCACTTACACGCTTTCTATCCCAAATTGTTGTGGCGTTTGAATAGAAGGGTGGCTTGAACAATACCTTATAGAAGAAAAGCTATTATGAAGCATGTGACATTATCCTCCCAAACAACTTTGGTTACAGCACAGTAAGATCGGAGAGCGTGACTGAGAGCAGACATTCGTCGATGAATACATCTCACTGCGTTTCCCGACTGCTCAACAGAAAAAAAACATGAAAAAGGAAAAAAGAGCCAAAAAATGAAAGAAAAATAGCAGAAAAGGAAATTAGTCAATCAAGCCTAAAAAAATCGAAGGGAAGTGGATTTGGAGTTGACGAAGAAGAAAAACCTAGAAGATCAAGTCATCACGAAGCAGTGGGAGGAAGCATCTAAGGAGGTACCCTGGGAAGGTTCAACGCTCTCGAGTACAACTTATGCGAAGCTTGACGGAGCGTGGGAATCTCTCAACCTCTGTAAACCGTAGGAGGTCAGCTTGAAGAGCCAACTGACTCGAGTGAAGTGGAGTCAAGAATGAGACAGAAGATGGGGCTGAAGCAGTGGAAAAGATCATAGCTATATCTGGTCTGCCTCACTGTTGACCGAGTCAGCCGATAGAGTTGATATTTTACGAAATTTCTGATATGTTATTGAACTCGGAAATCGGAACAACAACCACGAAGAATGCAAAAATCAGATCGCATTTCTTTTTGGTGATTAATACAACCTCATGAGGGTTTTAATAAGAAAAAATCTCCACCGGAAACGCCATGTACGTGGCCATCGCTGGAATTTGTGAGCACTTGATTAGGTGAAAAGGTACTGAGTGGATTGCAAGCTACTTGCTTCTCGATCCTCTCTTCTAAGAGTTCAGTCAAAGAGCACGCATTGAGTCCATAGTGCCAACCAATCTGATCATAACAATTAGTTAGCATGGGAATAAACCCATCGCTGAATATTTGAGGCTGACTAGATCGAATTTTCAATTCTCATTGTAAAATGAAACCAAAGTAAATGCGTCTGAGCATGCTCAACCACTGATAACGCTCAGCAAAAGAATTTTTCCGAAAAAAAAATAAAAATGAAATGAAAGCAGGAAACAAGCATGAGAAGATGGCACTCGAGGAGAATAGCGTCTTCTAATAAAAATACAAAGTTACACAGAAAATACTTTCAAAAAAGCGATCGATTTGTTGAGTTCCGCTTTCTAGCAGGTCCACTGTCTAAGGCGGATAAAGAACTATTATGAAGGTAAACATAGGGAGAAGTGAGCAATCGAGCCGAGTTAAATACACACCACACGTCCCAGTGATACGAACGTCAACATGGGGTGCATGAGATGCACGACAACGATACACGCGATCAGTGGTAATCACGAAAGATCATGAATAATTAGCCGAACCGGGCGTTTGATGCAAAGACCCGTTTTCATGGATATTCATCAGCGAGCGACAAGTCCAATACTCTCATAAGAAAAGCCGCTTGGGAGCTGTAATCATCAGAAATCGGGCAAAAGTTCGTGATTGAATGGAGAACTTCTGGGAGATATACTTTTTCGGGATTTCTGACAGATATCGGACATCTACTGAATAAAATATGATGAGTGAATCGATAGATGCTACTAGTTTCAACGAGTAACGCCCAATCATCGTCAATGACGTACATGCAGTTGTCATGGTGCAGAATAAGAGGAGATTCTGATTCGTCTAAAACTCCGACAAAAAATATCCGGCGAAAAAAAGATTTCCTTCAAAATGCTCAAAAAAAAAGAGAAGAGCAAAAAATGTCAAGACGGGTTTTGAAAGGAAGTTTAAGTAGATTTACCAAGCAGAACTTCAACAAAAGTTGAAAACCATGAAAAGAGAGAGAGGAGTTTAGTAGCGATAATAGTAATAAGCATGATTTATTTGAATAATAAAAAGTATACAAAACAAAATTTCTGTTCGAAATTTATAAAATAAAATAGTTTCAAGAAAAACTGAAGAAAAATAAACTTATACCTAAAAATTCACCATCATAAGGCAGTCAGCGATCGCGGACATGACGTTTTCCTCTTCAACAAAAGCAGTGAAATTTCAGACCTGCCAACTGCATTTTATTTTTGCAGACAGCTGTACAAATGATTTTTTCCCAATGAAAACTATTTCGGGTTTATCCTGAACAAATTTCGACGAAAAAACTCTCAGAATATGGAAGGTGTAGGAAAAATCTCGAAATTTTGAAAAATAGATACAGAAATTCTGAGTGATTCATTCTCTGAGTGTTGTCCTCTACATTGTATTCACAAAGAAGGGCCAGGGCTAGGCTTCAGCACTAGAAACAGATCGACAAATACCAAAATTTCCAGATGATTACTTATTTACACCCTGACTTATCTTAATTTCTCTCATACAC
>UZAF01020486.1:0-17797 GCA_900617895.1 Haemonchus placei | reverse complement strand
GTAAAGTTAAGGTCTGAAGAAGGCATTATATGCCGAAAGCTAACCAATGAAGTGGATTAACAAGAGCTTCGAAAACACAGATAAAAAACAAGCCCTGCTCATAGTTCAAGAGGAATTTCTCGCTATCCTGTATATGTGTGCCCTTCGCAAAATAAGGACGAGACCTCGATCTTTCGCCATTCATCATCGATTTTTCGAACTCCTCCGAGTTACCAGAGTAGCTTCTCAACATAAATGTCTTATCAGTGTGAAGAGCTCCTGACTATTGAAGGATGATTTCAATTGAGGATAATGTACCACTTTGAGTTTGAGTTGGAGGCGGGGCGGGATCATCCCTCAAACGAGATTGATCAATGCCTGAATTCTTTATCCCTTATCCTTTTACACTGTGGCGCGCACTTTTGGGAGACCATCTTATACCTAGCTAGGGGTGCAAATAAAAACTACCGCCCTCAGTGATCGTACACAGTATCTGGACTGTAGCTGACCAGTGGTGATTCCCATACAGAGCCACCGAAGAGCTCTGTACTACTAGAGATACCAAAAAAGTATTACCAACATACAAAACTACTATACTCTGGGTAGTGGCTGCGAAATCCTCTTGAAAAGTAACACTGGCAAATGAATTGAACTAGCATATATTCTAGTTTTCTTGAACACAAATTAATGTTGAAGTAAAAATATGTATATCCAAAATACGGAACGTCCTATGCAACAGATGATGAAGAGGTTGTTCGGAACACCGAAGGTAATTCTANGCGAAATCCTCTTGAAAAGTAACACTGGCAAATGAATTGAACTAGCATATATTCTAACTTCCTTGAACACAAATTAATGTTAAAGTAAAAATATGTATACCCAAAATACGGAACGTCCTATGCAACAGATGATGAAGAGGTTGTTCGGAACACCGAAGGTAATTCTAGGCAAAAGACGAACAAGAATTAACGGTTTCCCTGAAGACAGCACTCGACAATGGATACCGCCTCATCGGTAAGCTTATGTAACGCTTTCAGTTTGTCCTATGAACAGATGTATGGTATAAAAGGTGAAGGAGACATGCTCCCAACAATCATGCTTCTATTTTCAGACACAGCGTTCCTGTATCAGAATGAAGCGATAATTGGTAAAGTACTGGAAGAATACTTGTCAAGTGGAAAAATCAAAAGGGAAGAGCTCTTCATAACAACCAAGGTGAGTGTTAAAGAAGTTTCAGAGACCTTGGTCGATCAGTGAAGAAGAATAGTTACAACTCCAGACTTTGAGCAACTTGCAGCTATGAATAATAAACAATACACCTGGTACTTCCAAAGACGCAGCTTGATAATTCTGGGATCCCAAGATTCTGGTCCATTCTTGGCTCTTGATAGTTCTCTCATCGCAACATTAACACTTTCCCTAATTCTCTGCCGAGTTTACTAAGCTCCATTCTCACGAGTTTGACAGATCGAGCTGTCGGCAAGTTGATTACGGTCATGAAGGCTCTGCAGATTTCCCACTCACTTCACCTCACAGTAGAAGTGTATCAGTCAGTATTGAAGTGAATGAAATTCTGAAGTGTAAGAACTCGTAAAACGGCTTACATTTTTATTTTTATCGGCATATTTTCATACCTCTGAAAAGTTTGAATAAACGAAGTTGGTGGGGTGTTATTCATATCAACGTCACCGCCTTTCTAGAGCTTTTCACGAGCATTGAGGCCACCAAACACAAAATTTTTATGAACCCATTTACCTATTCACTGCAATTAGCATGTGTTCCACTTGGGGTATTTTGAGCAATCAAAGCCCGAGCCTTAGGTTGGCCAACAGAAAATTATTCTTTTCCGAGTTTCTCTCTTGAAAAAGAAGGATGGGTCGAGTGATAGATAAACGACGCTGTCCAATTTGATGGTTGTCGCACAACCTCTCTGGTTGCGCTTCATTCCCTTCTACCGACATTCCTCTAAATAAGACTATCTACTACTAAAATGCGGCTGTATTTCGTTTCCTGATCTTCCTTGTTTAGGGCTAATCATCATATTCTCTTTATCAACTTTACCTTTATATTTATTCGTGTCTCGTAAAAGACAATGTATATGGGAAAAATTTAAGGTCAAAAATCAGCTCGAAGAAAGGCTTTGATAGCACTAGAATCAATTATAAGAACGTAGACTGGTACAGCTAAGGCTATTTTTAGCCAGTGCCTTCTTGGAAGGTACCTCAAAGCAGACGGTGGTAAAACTCGTGATTGTGGACAAGTTCTACCTCATCACCGTCCTAAACCTAGAAGCTTAGGAATTTTTCTGATGGATTTTGTGCCCTAGTGTTTATGGGATAAGGTAGTCGCAATGAGAAAAGGTCGCAAAAGAAAAGAAATTTTTCCTTGTAATAGGTTCGGGAGTCCTGACCCTTAAGTCTTGGAGTCTTAGGATCCCAAAACTCTTCCATGACGTATTTCTAGCGGAGTTATTCTGAATCCTATCAGTGGAAACGAAATGTCCTTCTTCTCCGGTGAGGCTATAAATCACTGCTACGAGGTCAGCAACGAGCGAACATTGGACCTGCACACTCGAATAGATGTTTTAAATACCGTCATTTTGAAGCTCTGTTAATATCGTAGTTACGATTGAGAGCGCTTCGATAATTGGGGAGTTCCGTAAAGACCTTCGACAAAGTCAAGCTAAGAAAGGATGAAATTGATGCAGTCTATCGAAAGTGAGAAACGCAATTGTACTAAACCTTGCACGGACCAAACTGACTAGGAGAAATGACTGGCATGGAGGAAGAACGGTATAGGAGCTATACGGACGGTAATTGTGAGAGTAACGACGCATTTCAGATGAGTTAGGGAGCAGTGGATGCTCTGTGTGTCTTTCTCGCGTAGGCTTCAAAGATAGAGCGAAAACCCATTCAATGCAACTGTTACAGATGATTCGAGAGAAAGTAAGCCTTTTGCAGTTGCCATTCACCGCTCATGCAGCCGAAGATGTGCAGAAATGCGTGAAAATGCAATTGGAATCTCTTCGACTTGACTACATCGATCTCTACCTAATCCATTGCCCTTGCCCTTTTGAGGTAACACTTCCCAATAGCTATCATCGTTTCAAAGTGCTGATTAGGAATTCTAGTGATAGCTTATGATGAAATCTTCTTCAAAGTCTCCCAGATGTAGATGCTTTTTATCACGCTAATAAAAATGTAGTGGAAAACAGAAAATCTATGAAATTTTCTGTGCGGTAAGAGTTCATCATTGCTCAATTCCCATAAATTTATGCGGAAATGCTCAAGGAAGTAGGAAATGCGACGACTATGACGTCTCTTTTGCATTTTTCTCTATAAGGATCCTCACAGAAGAAAGTTAGCCCACCATTTTGTGAACGAAATTGACAACATTGCAGAAACAACTATGTATCTATCGAAAGCATAGGAGAAGTCAGTCAGCGATGAATTTTTCTTATTTTAGCGGAAGAACGACAGTTTCCTCCCAAACGTTGTTGATGGCGCCTTTGTACCAACAAAGATTGAACACATTGAAACATGGAGAGCCATGGAAAAACTACACGATGAAGGAAAGCTCAAGGTAGGTTATGAATTTTTCGAAAAAGGCATTGAAGATTGTAAGATATCTTTCCCATTCCATCGTGGAGCCATAATCAAGAAAATGAACTATAGAAATACAACTTATGCAAGCTTAGTGATTATGTAGAGCGATGGTTGGTCCAGCCATTGCGTTGGTATGAAGGATTACCGACGAGTAAAATGATGCTCCTCATGTTTCGTGGTGGGGTTAGAGGGGGAGAGGCTGGTGGAGGCGGGAGATGAAGCATTTTGGCAATCGGTGAACAGTCAAGATGCTTCATGCCACCTCTCTAGGCATAAACTATTTCAGATTAACAAATAATCTGTACCTTTTTTTTGATTTCAAGAATACTGGTAAAGCTGATGTTTTTGGATGACGTCTCGATGGCGTTTTAATTTGTCATGTGTCTTGAACCTTTTTGAGATGTCGCGTTCAACTTCGTCATTAAAAGCTCCAGTTTATTACTGTCTAACCAAAGTTTTGAGCGAGCTACTCCTAAATGAACTTTCTATTAACTCGAAGGAAGTGATCGATTTTCTAAGGCTACGATTTGTGGAATAAGAAGTTATATTTTTGATACAGCTCACTTAAACAGATGTTTTGAATGTTGCTTCAGGCATTAGGTGTCTCAAACTTCAACGCTGAGCAGTTAGAACAACTTCATCGTCAGGCGCGCATCAAACCAGCAAATATTCAGGTAAAACAGTTTTGTACTAATTAACCCTTTGCCTTCAATCACTGATTGACTTCCAGACCTGAAACTCGATTACCCTCCATCGTCTTACTTTCCTTTTATTGATGAACGAACCCAGTAAAAGATAGGTTCTGCATAACGTCAAGCACATACTGAAGCTTCATAGGACTGCTTCTCTTGTCGAGTCAGTTGCCCATGTATATGTGTCCTGCGGGCGGCCTCATCCCATGTGCAGTAAGGTAGCTAAGGTCGTTGGGAAACGAACCTTATATATTGAATATAAATATGGGTTAGATGATTGGAGTGTGTGTCGAATGGTACCAAAGCATTTTTAAAAGTATTAGGTTGGCAAATAAGTCCTGCGACAAAAAATTCGAAGCATTGAAAATTTGTATCAACGGTGTAAACACGGTAGCGGGGGTGATAGACTTGTAGGACATTCCCCGGGCAATCAGCATATGAGTAAATAAGGGCACGCGTGTGGGCTTTTGCAGCATTACGGTCAGTGAATGGACAACACCCGATTCGTACCAACACCTTCTACTAAGCACGTCAAGGGAAAAACGCGGCGGTAGCGGCTCGAAATATCAGCAATCTATTCGATGCTAGCACTGCTCACCGATCGACAGTCAACAATCGCCTGGATCGCTTCACTGCAGGAGATACTAGCCTTCGGAGTAACGCAAGCATTGTCCCTTAATTTAATAGAGAATGAAGGAATCCATCCACTATGAGTTGCAAAACGCAGACTAGATGGACGCAGCTATCGCTTACCCCTCTGATCCCCTCTATTAGGCCAACGGGGTTAGAGAAGGACGATCAAACGGTAAATCAGGTCCCTACAGAGGCACAACGCACGTCGAAAATTCGCTTTAAACCCACGTCAAATGTTCAACGATCCCGCTTGGTTCCAGGTTACTCATCGATCGTACTCCCGGAGTGTTGCCCCTTTCAGCTACCATGTGCTCCGCCTTCTTGGGCATCCCGTTGTGGGAAAAAAATTGGTAATATAATGTGATCTAAAAGCGGCAGTCAATTACTTCTTTGAGTCACAGCTCCCTCACTTCTGGAGAGATGGCATCAGTGATTGGCTCAAAGGATGAAAGAAGGTTGTTGACTCCGTCGGTAAAAATTTTTACAAAAATTGATTGATATGAAAAAATTTAGAAGTGATTTAAAAAAGGTCTCCATTTTGTCGCAGGACTTATTTGCCAACCTAATAAATCGCATAATTGGAATTCATCCAGGCATTGCCTGCTTGGACGGAGTTCAATCATGCAATCTCCAGCTTCCTTCATTGGGAACGAATGAGGCTCTCAAGGCCACACTACTGCGCGGCGTCGATGGACTTGCCAGTGACTTTAATGGACTTGTCATAGATCTCATACTGTAAACTGAACGCTTTTGTTCGTCTCTCATGATCACGACATTTGCCTATGACACAGCGTCAAGTCCATCACAGAGATTCGATATGGGTCAGAGCCACACTGACAATTTTTGAGACAAACCTCACGGTAGCACATAATGAGAGTTCTATTGAGGAATATTTTCAGCAATCTTTCTCATCTTTTGTTAACTACAAATTATTTCGTTTTGAAGGTGGAATGTCATATCTACTTGCCACAAGTGGAACTTCAGCAAGTGTGTAAACAACTCAATGTATCGCTCACTGCCTATGCCCCTCTCGGATCACCTGGCAGAAAGGTAGAATTCCCAACGAAGTGCTTTTGGGCAGTTAAACTATCACTGCTTCACAATAATGAGAACCATAATTTTTTAGGCTGCTCGACCAGATGGCGTTTGGCCTGAGGGAGACCCGATGACAGAGCCGATTGTCAAAGAAATAGCCGCCAAGCATGACAAAACTCCAGCACAGGTTACTACTTATCATAGTTATCATAGCCCACCTTTCGTCATATTTGAACTTCAATGTTGCAACTCTAGGATACATTAAGCATATATAACGCCTGCGTTCGGAATTACTAACTGTTACTATCCTTTTTTCCTTACCACTAATACTTACTATACATAACGCGCTTGTGTCTGTCTGCCTGTCTGTCTG
Source organism: Haemonchus placei (assembly GCA_900617895.1). NCBI lineage: Eukaryota > Metazoa > Nematoda > Chromadorea > Rhabditida > Trichostrongylidae > Haemonchus > Haemonchus placei. The sequence continues at coordinate 11,480 of UZAF01020486.1, read as the reverse complement.
TCTCTCCGTCTGTCTGTCTGTTTGTCTGTCTGTCTGTCTGTCTGTCTGTCTGTCTGTCTGTCTGTCTGTCTGTCTGCTGTCTCTCTGTCTTATCATCTTTTGTTTTTTTTTATTTAATTATTTGTTTATACGGAAATTACCTTAAGAAGCACCTGGAGAATTTGGAACAAGTTTTGGATGGGTTGGAACATAGGACAGGATCAACAGAGCACATGTTAGCTTAGCGGAGCTCTGCCCGCTTTGCTGTGAGCAATGCGGGCAGATCGACTTCAAATCTTGACAGGAATCGCCAAAAATATGGGCGTTAACCACACAACCGTTGCTGACCAACTCAAACAGCTTGAAATGGTGAATAAACTTCACAAATGGGTGCCACACCAACTTAAGTAGCAGCAGCATTTGAAGCGCCTAGAGATCTCAAATCCACTGCTCTGACTGAATGATGTTGAGTCTCTCCTTCATCAGACGTAGCGTGTGATGAAAATGGATACTATGTATATGACAAATAAAAACGACTTGCTCGGTTTGCTCGGTGGGTAGAACAAGCTCCAAAGAATTTTTCCGAGCCAAGTTTACAAGTCAGGAGTCTAGGTCAAACCATCACCGCATAGTCGTATCACCTGTATCACCTGTCGTCCCGTTGATCATCGATTTCCTCGAGCGGGTGCCAGTAACGTCTCCATTTGTCCCTGTCACGAGCCAGAGTGGTCCACTGAAACGCCCTCGCTTCAGTAACACACGCTACAACATTCCTTTCGTTCAGAGCTTTCGTGAAGAAGTCTGACCATCTCGTTGGTGGCCGTCCTGGACTTCGTTTGATTTCCCTAGTTCACTAGACTGTCAACGATCATCGCACAGTCGTACTGCGATCAAATCCATGAGATGTAACCAAAAAAAATCGAGAGGATGCAGCCAGCACCAGTGAACTGCTACGGGCCACTGCTTTTGCACTACAATGCAAGACCACATGTGCGGCAAATCGTCTTTCAGAAGTTGAACTATTCTCCATACTCACAAGAATTGGCATCACCGACTTTAATTTATTCGAACACCTGGAGAATTTCTTGATTAATCGAGTATTCAAAAAGCAATACGATGTAGTAACTACCTTTCTGGAATTCTCGAAATCCAGACCACCAGGATACCATAGGAGGTGTAAAACTTAATGGGACTCGTATTGAATAAAAGTGTTAACTTTGAACAGGTTTATAACTTTTTACAAATGAGCTCTCAGAACTGCAAGGACTTTCCTTACGACATGATATGTATGAGCCTAATGTCACTATATCCAATAAACAAATCAAACACAATGAGTTCTTTCCGAGTTGAGCCTTCTACTATGCCATTACAAGCAACAATTTCAGATCCTTTTGCGACACCTCACTCAACGCGGCATCTCGGCAATACCAAAAAGCATCAGTCCAGACAGGCGAGTGGACCCCATTTCCATTCTTTTATTAGCGATGATCTCTTTTGAAGTTTAAATTTGAGGCCTCTGTCTGTATGGAGTGTTACAGTGTGAGAGCTGCAATTGTTCGTCCTGCTTCTGTAAACTCAGATTTCTCTCATTTTCTTTCAGTCATGCCCACACTCTCCAGCACTATGTCACGTAAACAGTTCGAGCGCATCTTAGCTAAACTTGCTCCTTTTAGTGAATGCCAGAAATGTTTGTGATTTCGTTCCACGTTATCACTGCTGCCAGGGCCAGTAAAACTATTCAGCACAGTTATTGAACCTACCTAGCAGCTCATTCGCTCTCTGTTACATACTGCCATTCCCAATCAATCCTATCACCGTTCCATACCAATGAAACACAAGGCAAAAATCGTCGTTGACGCTCGAATCCCCTCCTGAGACACTCGCCCTCCGAAAACTTGTTTTTTGAGAGATTCACTATTTTACTTTGATACTATGGAGACCTAATAACAGTACGGCTTTCTGTTTAGAGTCATTGAGAACATTTCTATTTTCAACTTCACGCTGAGTGACGACGAGATGGAACAGTTGAAGAGCGTGAAGACTCGAATAAGGCTTTTTGTCTTCGATTTGTAAGTCTATACGTTGTATTTCGTTTTTACTGGATTTCATGTCATGAATGGGAGATTGAAGATCACGGCAAGAGAACGGAATGAAGAGCTAAAAGAGCTCCAGCCCGATCCTCAGATAAGATTCAATTCCACGAGTTGAAGTGAAAAAAAGCAGATTGTACAAGAGTTCAAGCATCAATAGCATAGAATCAGACTCAGAACATTGTTCTGAGTCTGATTCCTTTGCTTGCGAGTGATCCTGGTTATCGCCGAACTTTTGATGATTTTGCAGTGCCGTTGGTCATCCGTTCTTCCCACACGACGACGTGGATCAGTCGAAGATTCCGAAAACGATTCTGAGACTGCATTAGGAGAACACTACAGGAACTAACGAAACTACCTTTTAAATATCTCGACATTCTTCTCATTCACTTTACACAGGAAATAAAGATTTAATTATTGCTCACTATTTGGCAGAAGAAATGTTCGTAAAATTGTTGTTGATAATTTCCCCAAGATATTCCATATGCTGAATCAGAAAACTCTCACTCGTGTTCTTAGTATTGTTCAAGACCCTAGACAATATCATTAGCGAGACTCGACTTCACCGCCTGCCAATAGTTAGCTGTAGTACTGGTGTGACTTCAAAGGCGAGCAAGGATCGAGCGAATTCACATCCTTTACAAAAACTGAAAATAGAGAGGACACCCGATGATAAGTAACAGAAATCAATACGACCAGATAGGGACTGTTAAGAGAAGGGTAGGACATTACAACACTGCCACTTATTCGTGGACAACCGTCATTTCACTATAGCTAATCTCAAGTGCTCCAGTTGAAGGCACAGTTCACGATAATTTCGATGTAATGCTTTTCATCCGAGAAGCGGTAATATAGGTTGTGAATAGTACACCGGTAGAAAAGAAAGCGAGAGAATTCGCCGAACTCGAGAAAAATATGGCTCCTCAAAGAAAGGAAAATAGAGGTTAGGCGAGTTTACCATGACGGAAATAACATAGAAGGGGTTTTCGGACGAGATTTCAGTCATTGCAATTGCACGAAGAGCTGACTACATCGAGCCAGAACTGTACAGAACTGTCTTTCACTGTCGCTATGGGTATGTCAAGTTGTTTGAACTTCCTAACCTAGTGATCGGTGCACTCTCTAAAGTGCCGGTGAAACACGCCCGAGGATACAAACGGTACAATATTTGAGTCTTGATAATGCCCTAACTAGGTCGTTTTCCGCTGAATAGCGCTGGGTGTGGTATACGAGGGGGCATCGAATCATACTATGGGAAATCTCAAAACCATTTTTATCGTAAACTGTGCTTTCAAGTTGAAAAGTGAAAGTGTTGGTGGAGAATATTATTTATGACCATGCGAAGCCCCATGCAGCTAAAGTTGCGCGACATTCTGAAGAGAATATATCGAATTCTGGATGCGACCACCGTAATCGCCCAAATTGCTAGCGTGCGACCTCTACGATTCCGTTCAAAGGGAGACACATGTCAGTGGCAATCGCTTTGGTATCTGGTCGGCTACAAAAGCAGACCTAAACAGTAACCCATCAGTATTTACTGAAGAGAAGCTGTCAGGCTACCTGGACGCTGAGAATGGGTAGCTGACAACAGTGGGACCTGCGTGACTTACCACCTGACCATCAGTTTTATATCCATTGTTCCTCAATTTATTCTTTATTCGAAAAAAAGCTTGTAAACTTTTGGACGAGATGACCTATTAAAACGACAATGACGTTTTGAATATGCGCTTAGCCTATACAGTGCCTTACCACGACCATTCGATGAACAACTTAGCGCTTTAGTCATACCAAACGAGTCTGGTACCATCTACTCGACCCAGGAGGGATGGAAGGCTTGCTTGGCTTTGGCGAGTTTCAATCCAGGATTCGAACCAGGTGCCTTGAATGACCTTGTGAAATGCGCCAGTGTGCCAGTGTGCCACCCGATCTATGCTACATTTTACAAGAAAATTCATAGAAGAGAAGTAAAATAAAGAAGCTTCATTGAATTGGTTAAAAGATTCACCACTTTCAGTAACTCTTGTACAAAAACCTTCATACAATCCAATCGTTCATTGATTTAAAAACTATTGTTATGACTGTAAAATAATTGTTAACAAAATAAACACCTCAACAATGAAATCAACAATGAAAACAAAATGGCAGTCCAACAACAATCACAACAATTCTAATTCTAGGCTTTTAAAATTCAACAATTAGCATTCAATTATATTTTGTGCATCACAGCCTTGGAGCTAGGCATAGGTCTTCATGTTCTTTCTGTACTCTTCAAGGGCTGGTTGAACCCATTCGTAATCAATGATCGACACATCCCTTTAATTTATAGGTTTTCCAATAGGTATAACAAAAAAATCATGTTAACCTCTACACTCGTTTGGCAACGCGCGAGTATTGCAAGGATCATCTTGCAACTTGGAAAGACATTTCTTGATCATGGAATAAATAACTTATCCCTAACAATCATGACCAAGAATGAAGGGAAACTATGCGGTAAAGCCAGATATGCCAGTAATTGGAGAAGCTTAGCTCTCAAGGATAACCAAGAATCTCATAAGATGAGTACACTTAGTCAAACTGACACTGTAAATACTCCTCTGAATTGCTTAGCAATACTGAAGGTTGGTTTGATTTGAAAGAGTAAAACAAAAGATATTCTTTAATACCTGGCATATAAGTCCGTCGTTTGCACAAGATCTGTGAAGACAATATGGCGAGGACGAGACTGCAGTATAAAAAATCACCACAATACTATATTAGGGGATTGTACAACAAAGAACAAGAAATCTGAAGATCAAAAAGTAACAGCTGAACACTCACACGGCACAGTCTTGATGAAGGGTGGATCTTCAAAGTTGTTCCGGGCTTGACTAGTAAGCGATAACGATCTTCCTGACGACTGTACTCGCACGCGTTCATGAACAATCCACAAGCCAGCGCTTGTCTGAACAACGAATTTTGAAATCCTACTATAAGAATGACGCAGCGTAACTTTAAGGATTGAAAAAGATTCCTTAACGAAAAAAAAACAGTTACAGTCCGTAGCCCTCACCGCACTTTTTCCCGTTGTGCGCCACATGACATCATTTTCATGCCACATTCCATTGCAATGTCACGCAGTTGTTTACGAACTTTCAACACCATTGTGAGATTCTTGAAGTTGAGATGATTATGGCTGCACCATTCCTAGAATAATTCGAGATAATAGGGCATCAAAACTGCTACAGTTGTAGATGCACAGAAGTCGGATAGTTGGAAGCTACCTATCACTGTAGGCATCCCAACCATTCCCTAATTCACTCCATTCTAAGTTAAAAAGCGATTGTTACTTCCGGAGTTGACAGTCCCTCCTACCTTCAAATGCTCGACATTCTTTTGCTTTTCTTGCTTGAATGCGTGCACCACGTTCATCACGGTGAGATGGTCACTCTCGTTAGAGGCAAACCTGAGACAAACTTCTAGAGAATCACATCTCAGAGTAAGGAAATTATCACATGCTATACACTGCAGACATTACTATTATATTACACCATGCATCAATAACTATACTGAACCGATTGTGAGATAAAAGTCATTTAGCTTTACCCTTCCTACAGTAAGATTTTCATCTTAAACCACAGAGGAAAAATTTAAATATAGATCAGGAGAAGTAGAACGGTTCGCAGTAAGCCATATCACTTAGGTGGTGTATAGGGCAAAAAAAAAAAGACTTGAATGAAGGGGAAGTTGCATTTTTTTCATGGTTTCTTGTCTGTAGCGTAACTTCGTCAAGGTATGTATATTATCAACGCATCATACAAAGTAACCCACCGTGCTCTTATTCGGTCGATATCTTGACTGTCATTATATCCATCTTGTTCGAAAACAGTCTCACAATACATAGAGGCTATGATTGTCAACGCTTCTTCCATACAAGCCAATTCATCAGCAATAATGAGAACTCTAAAAAAAACTTTGAGTCTTTCCACCTGGTTTCGCAAGTACATGTATGTTTGTGAAAAAAATTCACGTTCAACATTTCATAATAGAACATCGGTCAACAATAAGACAATACCTTGCCTGATCAGGAGATAGAGGGAATTTACAGAGCGTACGTCCAATAGGCGTCAAAACCATCTCCTTACCATTGATATTAGCTGCTCCGAGAGCCTGAATCAAAAGTATTGAGGTAATGTTGACCATAGGAGGAGCAAAAATACATCTACCTGGCAACAAGAAAGTATATTAGAATCAGAGGCAGAGGCATGCAAAGAAATTCAGGCAATATCTGTTCCAATGATACTAATCAACATGTATGAATTAGTCGCACATTAAGACTGCTAAGTAGCACTGATGAAGTCTATTTGAATATAAAAACCATGTTGCTTTCTGTGTATTCCCGACTGAGGTGGTGAAATGGACGAGCAATTGAAAGGAAAGAAAGGTGTGCTGAAAGTTAAACCGTTTTTTAGAGAAGTTTTTATTAAAGTTTGTCCCAAATAATAATATTACAACGACCAATCGCATAGCAATTGAACCGACCAAAACCGTCCAGGATTATAGAACTGAGACTGTTGTGTTATCACATTCCACCAGATTTCCAGATTGCGAAGTAAAACAAAATGGAGTTGTAAAACCGTTAGTTAATAAGCGCTTACAGCTGAAACACTTTGCTAAGCAGCGACCAAAATTGCGTTCAGACACCCTTTTCGCCACATAACCTTGATCAACCCTCAGAAATGACAAGATCACGACTGTATCTTTGATTGAATTTTTGTGAAATTTCCCGTTTCTGCCACTGATGAACTAGTGGCAAAAACGTAAACATTTTTGGTAAACATTGGTACATATTTTTGCTCTGTAATCTTGAAAAAATACATGAACTTCAAGTCAAAACTTCTTGTCGGAGACAATCAAAAGGGTAAAGCAAACGGAGAACGAAGAAATATTAGAAACAAGACAGAAATACCACTCAGTGAAGTGGATATTGCTGTTTTTGTGGAATTGGGTAGGTGAAGCAATGGAAAACTTCAGAATCAGCTTACTTGTGTTGAGCACTAAGGACTGTAACTTAGGCGGAATCATGGATACCAGCTAAATAATTAACAATAAAGATGACTGTATATGAGTGAAACCAGGCCAAAACAAACGAACCAGCAACTCTCGTTCAGCAGCTATCATACTTTCTTCTTCGGGCTGCTGTATCAGTTTCAACTTCCGAGGTCGTCGAAGTCCGAGGGCTAACATTTCCAACAACACCTTGAAACTTGCAATTTAATCCGAAGACGAGTCTGATTTGAGCACAGAATATATAGCAGCTTCATCATAACCTTCAAGGCGCTTGAGATTCAACGCAAAATGCAACACTGAGCAAGAGAATGCTATTTTCTAGTACTTACCGTTGCTAAATTACTACGGAGTACTTCGGGAACGCTTGTAGCTTCCAGCTTCTCGAAGTGACGGAATGGATAAAGTCTGAAATATAAGCATAAAAACAAAAATAGAAACTATCTCAATTATGAGTCTCCTTGGCGAGTAGCTTACCTATAACACTTCCCTGGGGCCTCACGCCCAGCCCGTCCAGCCCTCTGGATCGCCTGCGCCTTGCTTATATCATGTATTCGAAGAACATCTATGCGATTAGCAGCAGTGAACGACCTGACGTGTAAACTAGGATCACGCTTTGAAAATTCCTTGCTTGCATATTATCAGTTGAATAGATAGAATTTTCTACGAAATTTGGTAGTGTTTCATAGCGCATTACGGAATGTTCACAAGTTGTGGAAATAACCAATTAAGAAACTGTTTCGAGAAATGGCCAACAATATAGTAAAAAACATGTTGATCAGTGAGAAGTCGGCATCGAACATTTCGATTGCTCGGAAAGTAATTGCGATTTTTGAGTGTTTCAGGAAAAAAATCTCTCGTAACGAACGAGCCATAAATAGTGATATATATCCCATTACATTTGTTTATCTTTTGTCATCCCCCTGATTATTTCATAGCTCCTATCTCACTCATTTTTTTTTGCAAAAAAATTGAACTGCATAAGTTTGATATCGTCACCATCGTCGAAGGTTTTTTCATTCGAAGAGTTCTATAACGAACGGAATAAATGTTATGATGGCGCGACATCAAGGCTATATGATGGATGCAGCATTTACTTTCAAACAGGCTTTGATAATTTTTGCTGAGTTACCAAAATCGTATGCAGTCTTGCCTCGTCCGTCCTAATGCACGCTACTCCTTTAGAACTCGCTATAACCAAAAGGCTTCTTTAACTCTTCAGATCTTATAAGTGGAGGTCTCAAACAGCATTCTGATTCCGTCGGAGCATTTCAAACTATAATATACCTTTGTAATTACATCAAATTGGTAGCGTGACCATCTTTTGATGATGATCAACTTTGATCTCGTTTGTGCAGGTTCCTTCGGCACTGACCATGACTGAGTAATATTATTGTAAGCAACCCGGTTTTTATTGTCATCCATTATTTGCTTCAAGAATGGGGCACCTTCATTGCGGTTGAAGTGTAAAACGTAAATAGTGTCGTGGCATCAAGTGAACCTCTTTCAACACATGTGGCACCTTAACATACAGCTTTTTAACTAGTCAAAGTTTTCGATACCCTCGTGACCACTTTTATGCACGCGTCGGCCTTGCCAGCAACTTTCTTACAATAGCATGAGGGTCAGCTTCAACCAACGTCATCATTGATCATATCGATCGTTATCGCAACAAAGATTGGTGGATCAGCATTTACATGTCCTCTGTGATTAGGCACGCTCAGCTTTTGCATAACATATACACATTATTCAAAAATTCAGCTGTTTTTGGACAAAGTAAAGTGAAACGAAAGTACTCCATTTGAAACTATGTGTTTAAACTGATTTAAAAATTACGAATAAAATATAAATAGCGTTGAAACTATTGAAAGGAAGATATAGTTGTGAAATCGCAATTACTGACTTACAGCAATCGAACACTTCGACAGCATGAGGTAATATGAATTACTTTACTTATGTAACTAAAGGCCCCAATGCTTAATTCAGCCTCAATCTCCCCTCTCCAATAACACTTGTCTGTGTAATACAACTTACCTTGTCTTAACTTTTCCGGAATCAATTACTACGCGTACTCCGGGGATAGTAAGCGATGTTTCTGCGATATTCGTGGCCAGCACGACTTTTCGGTGGCCCTGGAAATTAAATTAGGAGTCGATTACACATGTCAAATTTGTTGTAGTTAGAAAAAAGGAAATTCTGTTTCTTATAGTCAAAGTTTGATTGAACAAAAATTTCAAATCCTGCTGACACAAGAATTGCAGTGAGACACGTTAATTAATACCAAAAAGCGGAGCGTCAGTGAACTCCACAAAAATTCACGATTATCAAAGAAATATAGCCATAAATGAGAAAAGAAATTTTCACTCAGCAACTTACCTCCGGTGGCGGCTCGAACGCCCTCATTTGAGCTACACTGCTCATCGCTGCAAACAGTGGAACAGGGAAAATAGGAGAAGTGAAATGCTCATTCAGTTCCTTCAGTTTTTTGGCTGCGCCCTCGATCTCCTCGCGACCCGTCAAGAAAACAAGAAAATGATCACTTAAAATGGAGGGAAAGACATGGTAGAAAAGAAAAAGAATTAACAGACCACTCCAAAAACCCCCACATTTAATTGAAGTATAAAACGCTGCCTACATAATCTAGACCTGATACCTTAAAGGTTCTTCCTGATGTAAATCTTTGATGCAGACAAGAGCATTGTAGACATAGTCAGCGTTATCAGGATTGAGCTCTGCGTGATAAACCTGAAGAAAACTCGGGCTTGCCTGAGACCTCATGCAAAACATTTATAAAAGCTTGTATATTGTCAAGCAAGCAAACCTCGACAGGAAAAGTTCGACCTTTGACAACAAATACCGGAGCATCGTTGAAAAATTTTGAGAAAAGTTCAGCCTCCAGGGTAGCAGACATGATGACTATGCGAAGTGGAAGCATGTCGGTTTCCTTCCGTTGCCGCTGACATAATCGTAAGACGTCTAGAAAAATCTTCAGTAACAATCAATTGCAAAGTACTCGGAATGCACCAGTAACCTATCAGATGAGAAAGATACAGGGAAATTACTAGGGTTGAATTCGAATTTGAATTCATGCAATTCGTGCCATGATTTCAAACTTTTAGAGTTCTTCTTCTATTTCAACTGGTTACATTTCACATTAGATGCTCAGTAGTTTGAATAGCGATGCAGATCTTGCAGGTCTGAGCACCTTGAAGGCATGAAATCCTGGCAGAAGCATGGGTTTAGATCACGTTATTTAGCCGACGTCAGCGACCTCTGGCCAACACAGAGTATGAGAGCAGTCAATAGCTAAGCTAGAAACACGGAGGTCAAGCAAAAACGCTTACTTAGTAAGATGTCAGTATGAAGACTACGCTCGTGAGCTTCATCGACGAGGATGGTGCTATAGTCTCTCAAAAGGGGATCATGGATGGCTTCCCTCAGCAGAATTCCATCAGTTAGAAAAACAATTTTAGTCTCTTCTGACAGCTCCCTCTCGAATCTGACATGGTATCCTACCTAAAGTCGTACGATCATTAGCCGGGAGCTTTTCATAGTACCAAAATTAATGGAAGAACGGAAGTGACGCTTCTCATGAAGTGTATAACAGAACTCATAGAAGTGTACCTTTCGTCCCAAAGGTGAACTGAGTTCCTCGGACACTCGACTGGCAAGAGAAACAGCAGCTAAACGGCGTGGTTGAGTTACACCTATACGGCCTTTCCGACCCAGCCCAATTCGAACGCAAAACTGGAAAATAAAAATCTGCATAAACTGATGAATAGCAAAGAAAAACAACTATCAAAAACCGTAACTCACAATTCCACAATACTACCATAACCACGAGAAATGCACAGTCCCGTAATTCAAAATTAAACCCAGCCAGCCAATTTAATTGTTGCCCACTACTTATTGTATGCGTGAAGGTAAAATAATTTCCCATCCTGAGTTTCATCTTAAAAAAGACGAGCCGAATGGTAGGCCTTCAGAAAATTCGGCTTATGTGATTTTCTGAAGGCCTACCATTCGGCTTATGTGAAACGGTTCCAACATGACTAAGAAATTTTATTCACACCTACCTGCGGCACTTGCGTACTCTTCCCACAACCAGTTTCACCGATGAGGACAACAGTTTCATGACTGTGAAGGGCTTCCATAATTTGGAATTCGACATCATGAATAGGCAACCGCGGGGTGTCAAACTTATGCTAAAACATTACGGAACATGAAGCAGCTCATGTTGAAGACTTCGAACACCATGACTACATATTTTCCCAAAAAGATAATGAACGGTACCAAAAGCTAACCTCTCGCATTTTCTTCTGAGGTGGCATCTGCCCTTTATTCGTTGGTACTAAACAATAAAAAAAA